>PVKV010027882.1:0-25802 GCA_004027835.1 Alouatta palliata | reverse complement strand
CGGAGTTTCGCTCTTGTTACCCAGGCTGGAGTGCAATGGCACGATCTCGGCTCACCGCAACCTCCGCCTCCTGGGTTCAAGCAATTCTCCTGCCTCAGCCTCCCGAGTAGCTGGGACTACAGGCACGTGCCACCACGCCCAGCTAATTTTTGTAATTTTAGTAGAGACGGGGTTTCACCACGTTGACCAGGATGGTCTCAATCTCTTGACCTCGTGATCCACCCGCCTCGGCCTCCCAAAGTGCTGGGATTACAGGCGTGAGCCACCGCGCCCGGCCTACGTATATTCTTTAATCCTCGTAACAACCTGAGCCAGCTGCTAGCTTTTCATTCATGTATTCAATCCATTCATTCACTGTTTTGGCAACTGATTCTTTTCCTTTTTTTGAGACAGAGCCTTGCTGTGTCACCCAGGCTGGAGTGCAGTGGCACAGTCTTGGCTCATTGCAACCTCCACCTCCCGGGTTCAAGCGATGGGGTCTTGCAGTGTTGGCCAGGTTGGTCTTGAGCTCCTGGGCTCGAGTGATCCTCCTGCCTTGGCCTCCCAAAGTGCTAGGATTACAGGCATGAGCCACCACCCCTGGCCACAGCTGATTCTTGAGAACATAATTCCAGGCACTGTAGATTTGGGATTAAACAAATCATGAATCTGCCATTATAGTTTACAATCCAGAGCAGGGATCAGCAAACTAACTCCAGTCTGAGGGCCTGATCTTTCAGCCATCTGTTTTTGTAAATAAAGCTTTACTGGGACACAACCATGTTGAGTCACAACAGCAGAGTGGAATAATTGGGACAGAGACTATACAGCCCCCATAGCCAAAGAGATGTACTATCTGGCCTTTTACAGGAAAAGTTTCCAGTCCCTCATAGGAGGAAGCAGAAAATAAGCAATTGAGGCTGGGTGCGGTGTCTCACGCCTGTAATCTCAGCACTTTGGAAGGTCGAGGAGGGCAGATCACTTGAGGTCAAGAGTTCGAGACCAGCCTGGCCAAGATGGCGAAAACCCATCGCTACTAAAAATACAAAAATTAGCCAGGTGTGGTGGTGGGCACCTGTAGTCCCAGCTACTCAGGAGGCTGAGGCAGGAGAATCACTCGAACCCAGGAGGCAGAGGAAGTTGCAGTGAGCCGAGATTGTGCCACTGCACTCCAGTCTAGGTGACTCACAGTGAGAGTCCCTCAAAAAAAAAAAGGAAGGAAGGGCAAAAGCAATTAAGATAAAGATAAAAGAACAAGATTATTAGTCTGGCCACTTCAGTTAAAGAGGTCTGGCTGGGCACAGTGGCTACCACCTATAACTCCAGCACTTTGGGAGGTACCTAGGAATTTGGGACCAGACTGGGCAACTTAGCAAGACCTATTTCCCCCCCCCAAAAAAAAAAAACTTAGGTGTGGTGGTGCATGCCTGTAGACCCAGCTACTTGAGAGGCTCAGGTGGAGGACTGTCTGAGCCCAGGGGTTTGGGAGGCTGCAGTGAGCCATGATTGTACCACGGTGCTCCAGCCTGGGGGGACAGAGTGGGACCCTGCCTGTGGGGAAGAAAAGGAGTTCTGCCAAGGACTTTTTGAGGCGGTGACACAGAACCTGAAGGGTGAAAAGGGCCAGGCAGGCAGAAGGAACGGCACGTGGACAGGCTGTGAGCTGCCTGGGGTGAGGGTGAAGAGCGTGGCCTGTTAAAGGGACAGCAAGGAGCACAGTGAGGCTGATCCCAGTGGCCAAGGGGAGAGGGCTGCCGAAGTGGGGGAGAAAGATCAGGATGGGTTCTGTGGCCATAGTGAGGAGGCAGGACTTTTAAATGTGAAGGGAAGCCACATGAAGGTCTGCGGTCCACGCTTTCATTCAACAACGTCTGTGGAATCATTTCTAGAAATGCAGACGCACCCTCAAGAATGCCTGCCCACAGTCTAAGGAGATGCCATGGGGGAACTTGGGGAGCCTCAGGGATGGCATCATCTAAACCCTTGTGTTTCACAGCAGTTCAGGGAGGGCCATGACCAACCCACCACCCCAGGCCACAGAGCACCCTGGGCAAGAGCCCAGGCTTCCCGGCTCCTAGTCCAGAGGGGGGACTGTCTGGCTCCTCTTGCTTCCATCCCTGCCACCTCTCCTTTTTACAAACCCCCTATCATTGTCCATTTCCATCTCATCCCCCCACTCCCCTCCCCGCTCCTATCTAACCCCTCCCTGCCCTGCCGCTTGCACCCACTCCCAGTCCTTTACCTTCCTCTGTTCCCCACCCCCAGGTCTGGAGGGGCCCCTGTGGGATTGAGGGTAGGAGGGTGTGGGGAGGACGTGGGCCTATGGGTGAGGGAGGATTGGGTGGGGGAGGTCCCTGCTTCTCTTGCCTGTGATGCCAGAATCCTTTCATTGAACTCAAATCATGGCTGGAGCTGATGGGGTTGGCTGAAGTGTCTACTCCTGTGCCCGGGGTCCTTCCCCTTCCATCCCTCCCCAAGCCTCTTCCTTGCTCTTCCACAACCCCCCCCAACAAGACCCCTTTGGCCTATTCCCCCGATACTCCTTCTCCCAAGAGTCTCTCCCGCCATGACCTTCCCTTCCCAGTGGTTTTGTTTTTTGAGACAGAGTCTTGCTCTGTCGTCCAGGCTGCAGTGCAGTGGCGCGATCTCGGCTCACGGCAGCCTCTGCCTCCTGGGTTCAAGTGATTCTCCTGCCTCAGCCTTCTGAATGGCTGGAATTACACGCGCTCGACACCATGCCCTGCTAATTTTTGTATTTTTAGTAGAGACAGGGGTTTTACCATCTTGGCCAGACTGGTCTCAAACTGCTGGACTCAAGTGTTCCCCCTGCCTCGGCCTCCCAAAGTGCTGGGATTACAGATGTGAGCCACCGCGCCCGTCTTCCCTCCCTAATTGTCCCCTATGGTCCTCCCAAGACCCTCCTTACCTCTAGGCCTGTCCTCCACCCATGCTCCTCCCTCCTACATCTGCCTTCACCTGATCACTGGCTCCCACTCCTCCCCAGCACTCTCCCTCCTCCCATCCTTCCTCCTCCCCCTCCCTCCCCTAGCCACCCCGGAAGCTCCCTCCATATTTGATGTCTCAGCCGACCCCCATTTCACTGCTCCCCTCCCCCGGAAAACACCTGAGAGGAGGGAGAGATGCCAGCGGCTTTCTCCATCCCCCCAACAGTGAGGCTGTGTTGGGGGGTTTCCCCTGACCATCCTCCCTCCCCGCCATGACTCTGTGTATTTCTGTCCCCAGCTCTTGTCACCGCCTGAGACCTCGCGAGACCCTCGGTCCCCCCCTGCCCCTTCCCCCCAGGTTAGCAATTGGGAATGGCTGGGAGGGGGTGTTCCCAAGACACTGGGCTTCAGATCTCCCCCCAAAGCCCTCTCTCCTACGGTCAAGACACCTTTGTCCAGACAGTCCCCTCAGCTTGGCCTGGAGAAGCCAGAAAACTCCCTGTGGGGGCTGCAGAACCTTTCGGGCAGCCCGGGGCTTTGTAGAAAACACACACACTACTGCTGGATCTTGAGTCCCATTAGCTATAAGATGCCGTGAGAGCTTTCCCGCACTCAGAGCCTTCTTGGACCCTTTAAAGTGGTCTCTCTCCCCAGACCTCCCCTGTCCTTCTCCCCCTGCCCCGCTCCTTAGAATCTTCCTGGAGGAGCCTCCCTTCCCCCTACCCCCACTGCTCTTGGAGTTCTCATCTGATTCCCCAAGGGCACTGCCAGCTTCACTCCACTCAGCCCCCTCGCGGGCCCCACCCCCTGCCTGCCCTCTTTCCCTAAAACTAGGTCAGCCCCCAGCCCCGCCTCAGCGGTCCCACCATTCCCTGCCCTCTCCGCTGGCTGCTCCCACGTGCATTCCACCCAGCCCCTCCCCACGCCCCTGCCGCCCACCATCCCGCCGTGCTGCCCCGTACTTTTGCCTCAGATGAGGGGACCAATGGAGGAGGGAAGGGGGGACGGACCGCGGTGGGGATGGGGCGGGGGAGGCTCGGTGGGCACCAGCCTGCCTCCTAATCCAGAGTCTCTCCCCCTCCCCGATGTCTCCACCTTTCTCGTCCATGTTGACTGACTCCCCGATTTGTTCGCTTTCTCTCTCCATCTCCTCGGTCCACCTCTGTCCACCTTCGTGTCTTGTCATCTGTCCTCTTGTGTCTCTGTCTGCCTGTCTCTCTGTCTCTTACCCTCTTTCTCTTGCCTTGTCTCTGGGTCTCTCTGTCGGCCCCTCCCTGCACCCCCATCTTCGTGCTCCCCCGTTCCTCGCACCTCCCCACCCCCCAGGTTACGAGAAATCCCGCAGCCTGAGTAGCATCGCGGGCCTGAGCGGGGTGTCCTTGCGTCTTGCGCCCCTTGCCACCCCCCCTGGCTCTCCCCGGGCCGCCCGCCGCGTGCCCCCGACCCTGCCCTCCATCCTCTAGTGCTCCCCTCCCCCCTGTGGGGGGACTCGGGGGTGACCGGGAAGAAGGTCAAAGGAGCTGGGGGTGGGGGGTGGGGAAAAGGGTTTTTTAAAAAAATCAAAAAGTCATTAATAATATGCAACCGAGATGACGATGCCAGCAGACACCCCCGGGCCCCTCACCCCCAACCTGGGCCCCACCAGGATGGAGAGAGGGGCCACAGCCTGTTCCCCTGACTCTTCTCCCCCCAAAAAAAGCCTTCTCAGGTCTCCATGAGCCATAGGACATACCCCTCCCATCAACTTGTGTAAATAGGTGGAAATTAAGCCAGTTACATCTTGGGGCACCTCCCCCACACACTGCATGCCTTCCCTAACCTGGAGCCCCCACTCCAAGTCCACCTCAGCAATAGGCCGCCAGGGGCTGCAAGTGTGGGTGTCAGGGGCAGGCACTGTGGGAAGGGGGCTGGCACCTCCCAGGGGTCGGGCTGGCCTTTCAGGAGGACCACCAACCCTGTGTGTTGATTAGGGGAAAACAAACCAAAAACTAGAAGCCACAGAGGGGAAGGAGGAGCAGTTACCCAAGCCCCAGTCGGAGTTGAACTCAGATGGAGGGAGACGGGCAGGCTTCGGACCTGCTCCCACAGCTTTAGGACGATTCCTCTGGTGAATGTCACCCTCTCATCTCCCCCTTCCCCCAGGGACCTGCTCGCCTCTATTCTTGCTGCATGGACTCAGACCTCCTATCCCAGGATTCCTGGGGTGATCTGGCCCTAGCACACGAAATTCCTCAACTATCCCCCTCCATTCCCAGGACATGAGACCTGCACCCAGAATTCTGAGACTGACCCTGGCACCCCACATTCCCCAATCCCCACACGCTCCTGCGACTTAACCTCTGCACAAAGAGGCTCCCTGAATCGCCCTCCCACCACACTCCCGCCACCCCAAACGCCCCCACCAAATTCCCAACACTTCTCAAACCTCCAAGACTTGACCCAGCTCCTTTCAGCTCAAATTCAGCCTTTGGGATGCTCCAAAACCTTCCCACAACTGACATTTCCCGAACACCCCCAAATCCTCAGGCCTGCCCTCCCCCCACACATCCCCAAAGCCCTAACACACTTGTCCAGCCCAGGTTCCCTTGACGATAGAACTTCCAAGATAGGCCAACCTGTCTGCAATTCCAGGAAACCAGACCCTCCCCAGGCACCCTCTTTGTTTTACACCTGACCCTGAGTCCCTTCCCTGAGATGGTGCCCAAAAGGTACCGTCTTCACGGACACCAGTGTTTCCCAGAGGGTCGTGTTTGTACCCTTGGTGGTGTGCTAAGGTTTTAGGCAGTTCGAGGACAAACACTAGTTTTAAAAGTTTGTCTCTAATGTGCACATTTTGTATAGAAGCCGTTAAGTGCAGGCATCGACGCCTGGCTCGGACACGGCTTATTTAGGTTAAGAGTGTTTCCATTTAAAGTAGTCCACAAATGATCACCGAGGCTGTTCCCGAAGGGAAAGACACTGGAATATCAGAAGACTGGGAACCGACAACATACCCAACTCGGCTGGGATCCCAGCCCCGCTTCCCCAGCGGTCCTCGCCGCGTCGCGCTCGCGGGTGGAAAACCATTTCCCACCTCCCATCCTGGCTCAAGGATGCGCTGCCTCCCCCAAGCCCAGAGACCACACCGGTCCCAGACTCCTTAGCGGATCTCCCTTTTGGAGCCGGGGCCCACGGAATTAGCAACCTCCCTCCCTCACTCTGCTCCCATGGCCTCAGGAACCCCCCACCCAAGGGTGGATGGGGCGGCGTCACTGAGCAACGATTCCTATGCAAGGGGCATTCTGAGTCCCCTCCATCCTTCCCTCGGACCCTAAACCCTGGTGAATCAGGGGCGAGGGGTGGGGCGGGTTTTGGTGGGGGCGGGGCAAAGGGCTAGGGGCTCCAGACACCAGGGTACGGGGTGGGGACTGATTATATTGCCAAAGGGTTCAACTTCTTTAACAAGCCCCCCTGTTTCCCCTGACCTTCATGAAAGCCGAAGGGGGCGGGGAAAAGGGGTGAGGGTCTTTTCCAAAGGGTACTGACCTCTTCCCAACGTCTCCCCCTGCTCGCCAATCCGCCACACGTACCCAGCTTTTTAGTTCAGCTTTTCGAAATAACCACAATCAGGATAAACTACAAAACGTGATTCTCCTCCCCTCCCACCCCATCCCCCAAGACAACAGTGTGGGATTCGGGGAGGGAGAGAGAGCGAGCTAAAGGGACTCTTTCCAAGTCCGGCTCCCCTTTTCCCCCCGGCCGCCAGGGTGCCTGCACCTACACGCATGCGCTGCATGACGCGCCCCCCACACGCATGTCGCACCCCTCCTGCGCTCCGGGAACGCACGGACACGGGCCAGGGGGCGGGGCGATTGGGGAGGAATGAATGACGGGGGGGTCTTCTGAGCTCCGAGCTCCGCGGCTAACCCTCCCCAACACACACACACAGCAATAAGTTTCTCTCACTCAAATGTGGGCGGGGCGGGCCTAGCCTGTCGCTGGGTGGGGGGAGTGGCGAGGGGGCGCTCTCAGGGATGGGGGCGGGGTTCGGAGTCAGTGTGGGGAGGGGAGGTCTGCAAAACGTCCAACTTTGGTGCTAATGGCGGGTCTTCTCAGCCCACCTGCAGGGCAGGGAGGGAGGGGTCGGCACGGCCCCTTCCCCAAGCCTCCCCCACGCCCACCCTGGGTGCATGAACCGCCCAATGCAGAAGCTGCCGCATGTCACCCCCCTCTCCCCAAAGAAAAAAGTGTCATGCCCCCTTCCCACCCACCCTCACTCCCCACCAAAATAAAAGTTTCCTTTTCATTTAAAAATTGCCTCCCGTATGCCTGCTGGGAAAGTGTCCTGATTGCGGCTGGGGCGCACAGAGGGATTGGGACTTAGAGTGGGGCTCCCAAGACCTGAATGCACATAAAGAATGATAAAAGGAAAAAATAAAAGAGTGGGGCCCTATTGTTGGGCACGGTGGCTTAGGCCAGTAATCCCAGCATTTTGGGAGGCCAAGGATGCAGGAAGATCGCCTGAGGCCAGGAGTTCAAGACCAGCCTGGGCAACAGAGAGAAACCCTGTCTTTACAAAAAATAAGATAAAATTAGCCAGGTGTGGCGGCATCTGTAGTCGCAGCTACTCAGGAGGCTGAGGTGAGAGAATCGCTTGAGCCTGGGAGGCTGAGGCTGCCGTAAACCATGACTGTGCCACTGCACTCCAGCCTGGGTGATAGAGTGAGATCCTATCTCAGTTTTTTAAAAAAAGGGGAGGATAAGCTTTGGTGGTCCTGATATCCTCTTAATGGCTTGCACCTTATTTAGGGCAAGCACCTGCTTCAGTTTCCCTGATGGTAAAAATGGGGATCAACACCTGTAACTGAAAAGTCGCTGAGGGCTGGGTGTGGTGGCTCAAGCCTGTAATCCCAGCACTCTGAGAGGCTGAGGAGGGCAGATCACCTAAGGTCAGGAGTTCAAGACCAACCTGGCCAACACGGTGAAACCCTGGCTCTACTAAAAATACAGAAATTAGCTGGACGCGGTGGCAGGTGCCTGTAATCCCAGCTACTTGGGAGGCTGAGGCAGGAGAATCGCCTGAATCTGGGAAGCAGAGGTTGCAGTGAGCCGAGATGGTGCCACTGCACTCCAGACGGGGGACAGAGTGAGGCGCCGTCTCAAAAACAAAAAAAAGTCACTGAGGACTCATCTGAGTAACATGAGCCCCTACACGAGGGTGTCTAGTTCCGGTGGGGTGGGGATAGACCTGGTTCCCCACAGTCCGGTCAGGGGCTGAGGGCTCAGGCTCCATATGTGCTGACTCTGAGGCCAGACTGTCCAGGTTCAAACTGTTTCAACTTCTTAGTAGTTGTGTGTCCCTGGGCAAGTCACTCAGCCTCTCTGAGCCTGTTTCCACCACTCTAAAAGAGTGGGAGGGGCGTCACTTAGTCATTCAGCAAATAATGAATGAATGCCTGCTGCGTGCCAGGCACTGTTCTAGACACCGGAGTGCAATGATATCTCTACCTGCAGTGCTGTGCTGAGGGTTACAACGAACTGTATGCTCAACGCAGCACCCAGCACAAACGACCATGGCTGTCCTTTTGTTTGGTTTTGCTTTTGAGACAGGATCTCACTCTCACCCATGCTACAGTGTGGTGGTGCAATCACAGCTCACTGCAGCCTCCACCCCTAGGCTCAGGTGATCCTCCCACCTCAGCCTCCCAAAGCACCAGGATCACAGGTATGAGCCACAGCAGCAAGCCTGTCACTTATTCTGCAAACGCTTGAGAGCCGGCCCGAGTTCAACAGCGCTTCTGGCAGTCCCTGGGGCATGGCGTGTGGGATGCTGCGCTCTAAGACTGTTCCGTCATCTGTACAGTGGAGGGAATGTTTCCATTGTACCCCGGGGTGAGGAGGAAAGGAGTTATGAAGTGCCTGGTCCACGGGAGGCCCCTGTACACCCACGCACTGTGATTGAAACCAGCAGGCTGCCTGACCTGCTGCCCCGGCAGTCTGAAGCAGCCCGTGCCCATCGTGCCCCGTCAGAGGCCCCCTGCAGGAACATACACAGCCACACAGATGGTCCAGTCGGAGGCTGGAGTTTATTTCTGCCAGAGCCTGGAGGCTGGGAGGGTAAAGGACACTCCTTCAGCCCCGGAGGGAAGCTCCAAACCGTCAGAGCAACCAGAAGGGATGGCAGAGCATGGGCAGCAGCAGAAGTGACCGGGGTCCCCTTGTCCTGCCCCTTTGCGAGGGTTCAAGGCTGGTGGAGGCCTGGGGCTTCTGACACTCAGGAGGTCAGGGGTGGAGGCAGAAATGGGGGAAGGAGAGTGGCTACATAGAGAGAAAGTGAGAGCGAGATTCCTAGAAAGATGCAGAGAGACCCTCAGAGACGCCAAGAAAGATGGTGAGAGAGGAGGGAGGGAGAGAGAGAGAGAGAGAGAGAGAGAAGCAGAGGGAACGGGGAGCAGTGGCTGAGGATGGTGGAGGAGCCGTCTCGCTCCCTTCCTAATACCTATAGATCAGTAGCAAGGGAAGAAAGGAGGACAGGGAGCTGATGGGAACCAGCTTGCCAACTGCACCCAGTCTCCTCCCAAGCAAGAGAGCTCCAGTCCTTGTCACCCCGCCTGCCCCGCTCCTCTGTGTTTAGGGGTCATCCTTTGATAGAGGTTGCAGGGGGCCCAGGTGGGGGTGACAAATGCCAGAGTGTGGCACTGTTTCCAAAGGACAGGAAGACAGAGGGCGGGGTTCCTGGGACAGGAGCCCGTGGGGGCCAGGGAGGAAGGAGGCTGTGCTCCATCTGTTAGTGCATCTGGGGACAGGGTAGGGTCACTGGGGGTGGGCTGATGGGGACCCCTCCGGCTCCGAGGATGGCCCAGACCCAGGCTCTGCTTCCTCCGCCTCCTCGTCGGATGCCACGCCCTCCTCCAGTCGGAAGACCTGCCGCACCGTGCGGGTGGTGAAGGTGAGGGGGCCACGTCTGTGGAGGGGAGAGACCAGCACACAGAGATGAAATGAGAGGAGAGAGAGAGAGAGAGAACAAAATGAGGGGAAGAGAGAGGTGAGATCAGGAGAAATGGAGGGAGATGGGCAGAGCGACGGGGACAGAGAGAGATGAGGGACACAGAGAGGGAGGAACGGACAGAGAGACGGCGGTGCAGGATGGGAAAGGAGGGCGCAGAGGTGAGACCGGGAGAAACGGGTGTGGGAAGAAAGAAGTTACCTGGATCTGGCTCTGCCCCAACACAGCCCCACACCCCCATGGATCCCACTTCCCTCTCTCGCCGCCCTGGCAAGGCCTTGCACCCCGGGGTGTATGGAGTGCGGGTGCTGCCCGCCCATCAGGCCTGCATCTGGGATGGCCGCACCTGAGCCGGTTCCTCAGCGTGGTCACTTCACGGTTCATGGACTCGGCTGACTCCGTGACATCTTCCAGCTCACGCTGCAGCCTCCGGCGGCCGGCCTGAGCCCGGGACGCCTCCTCCTCGGCCTCCTCCAGCTGCCGCTTCAGCTGCTTCACTCGAAGGTTTCCCTTCTCCAGCTTGGCGAGAGCAGGGGACCAGGTTATATCTCCAGGCACTGTCGTCACTTCTTCCCTCCCCAACAGCCCATGACCGCCCCATCCCTACTGCCCCTGACTCTCTCTGCCCCATTCTCTGCTCTCTCTTTAGGCCTCATTCTTTTCCCCTAAAGCCCTCATGCCAGCCTCTGCCTGACCTCCAGTCTCTCCCCTCCAGTCCAGGTTGTCTCCTACATGGCCTCAGAGCGGCCTTTCTATACCCAGAGCTGACCCAGACCCTCCTGCTCACAGTCCTTTCATGACTCCCCAGTACCCCCGGGAAAACATTCCAGCCCCTCAGCCTGGCATTCCAGGCCCTGCAGGGGCTTTTTCTTGTCCATTTCTCCCTTCCCATAAACCCACTGACCAGACCAACTTCACTGGGATCCTCCTCAGACCCTACCACCTCTCTCTTCAGGGACAGAACATACATGATCTGACCTTAGCTCTTATCATTCAACCCTCCTACCCCACATTTTGTGGAGTCGATGAGCTCCAGTCACAAGAAGCAACCTGCAGGTGCTGGACTGGGAGTGAGTGCAGATACCATCCTGGCACCTGGCACATAGCAGAGGGCTGGAATCAATGACTTTGCGATCTATAAATTCTGGCATCTAGGAAGGGCCCTCACAGGGAGCTGAGGCAGCCAGGGTGAGGGAAGAAGTTAAACTCTACCAGAAGCTAGACCAGGACTAAAATAAAAACAAGATGTTTATCTAGACCATAAGGGTCTGCTTTTTGTTCTGAGCTCACCAAGCTTATTTCTGCACTTCAGGGCCTTTATACTTGCTGTTCCCTCTGACTGGCTCTTCTTCACCCTTCAGGTATCATTTTTTATTTTTTTAGATGGAGTCTTGCTCTGTCGCCCAGGCTGGAGTGCAGTGGCAGGATCTCAGCTCACTACAACCTCTGCCTCCCGGGTTCAAGTGATTCTTCTGCCTCAGCCTCCCAAGTAGCTGGGACTACAGGTGCCCGCCACTGTGCCTGGCTAATTTTTATACTTTTAGTAGAGAAGGGGTTTCACCATGCTGGCCAGGCTGGTCTCAAACTCTTGACCTTGTGATCCACCCACCTCGACCTCCCAAAGTGCTAAGATTATAGGCATGAGCCACTGTGCCTGGCCCCTTCAGGTATCAATTTAAATGTCACCTTCTCAGAGAGTTCTTCCTGATCCCCCAACCTAAAGAAGATTCCCCCGTCCTCTGTGTCTTCCTCTCTCTTCACTTTTTTTTTTTTTTTTTTTTTTTTTTTTTTGAGACGGAGTTTCGCTCTTGTTGCCCAGGCTGGAGTGCAATGGCGCAGTCTTGGCTCACCACAACCTCCACCTCCTGGGTTCAAGCAATTCTCCTGCCTCAGCCTCCCGAGTAGCTGGGACTACAGGCACATGCCACCATGCCCAGCTAATTTTTGTATTTTTAGTAGAGACGGGGTTTCACCATGTTGACCAGGATGGTCTCGATCTCTTGACTTCATGATCCACCCGCCTCGGCCTCCCAAAGTGCTGGGATTACAGGCGTGAGCCATGCGCCCGGCTCTCTTCACTTTTTTTCTTCATAGCCCTTGTCACAATCTGTAATTATCTACTTGTTTACAGGTTTATGTCTCTTCCTGTGCTGAAAATGTGAGCTCTATGAGGGCAGGGACTTCCTCTGTTTCATTCACCTCCATATCCCTAACGCCTACCACAATATCTGACACATAGCAGTGCTCAATAATTGTTTGTGGAATGAATGGTGAATGAAGCACAGCTGAGCTTTTAAGGGCCCTCTGCCCAGACAGACAGACCTGGGATCTGATCCAGGCTCTATCTCTGTGACTCTGAAGCAAAATATAACCTCTTAAAGTTTCAGTTTCCTCATCTGTGAAATGGGACTAGTGAGGAAATGCAAATGTGTATTTTTTTAAAAGCAGTTACTTGTGACACAGTAACTGCTTAGTAAGTCATCAAGAACACTCTGGGGCTAGAGTGCTGACGTTTGAATACTGACCCCACCTCTCTTACTAGCTAAATAATTTTGAGCAAGTTACTTCACCTTTCTGTGCCTCAGTTTCCTTACATAAACAAGAGAGTACATATGGGTACCTTCCTCCTACCATTCTGGTAGAAATTAAACATACTAGATGTTATGTCTTTAGCACAGTGCCTGGTACATGGAAAGCACTCAAACATTATCTTTTGTAATTTTAGTCCTGGTCTAGCTCTGGGTAGAGCTGAACTTCTTCCATTGCTCTGGCTGCCTCAGCTCCCTACAGGGCCTTTTCTAGATGCCAGCATTTATGAATTGCAAACTCACTGATTCCAACCCTCTGCTGATATGCCAGATACCAAGACTCAGTTCCAGTCCAGCACCTGCGAGGTGCTTCTTATGATGGGAGCTCACTGCCTCCAGAGATGGCCTGTGCAATTTCTGAGTCAGTGGTCCCACTCCCCATTGCTTTCTAATGTTGTCAGCTGCTTACCTGGTCCCGGAGCTGGTCAGCCACCCTCCGCTCCTCCTCCACCTGGAGCACCACCTCTTTAAGCCGCTTCTCAGCTCTGCGCACCAGCTTCCCGGAGAGGATGCGTTCTCTGAAGACAGGGATAAGGAGGAGTCTTAGTAGAGGGGTTCAACCTAGGATTCTGCCCCCACAGACTCATGCAGTGGCTGTCATCTGGTTCTTGGATTGGCTTCTTCCCTCTTTCCTAACCCCTAACTGGTTCCCATTGTTTACCAAGGCCAAACACCGACACACAGGATCGCTTCTCCCTGGAATCCATGTCCTTGGCTTCTACTAGGATACCTGACATACCTGTTTCCTATGAGATTGTGATTTATAATAAGTGTATGTTTGGTCCTGTTCCGTTTCCAAAGAGAATCATTTACAAACTACTCTTTGTGCCCATTCATTTCCCCCTGAAAATCATTTACTATTTCCCACAGTTGAAAACATTCTTAGTGTCCCTCTCCCCTACGAAAAGGACATTTTAAGCCTCAACCATCTGGCCCTGTATGAAAAGTCTTATATTTTATACGGCTCCTGTGTTCAGACACATTAATACATTTGTATGCCTTTTATTTTGTTAATCTATTTATTGTCAGTTTATTTCAGCAGGCTCAAATCTTCAGAGTGGGAGGGAACACTCTCTTTGCTCCTACACCTGTCCTCTCCTGGATGTCCATATCTGGGGTGAAGTCCATGTGATAGGACCCCAAGCAATTGGTATTGCTTGACAGCCACACTGGATACAACAGCCCCAGATGTGCTCGGCACATGAGATGTTGTACAGATGATGAATAGCAAGTCAGGTATCCTACATTAAATCCAGTCTCAGCCTCAGTTTTTCTACATGTAAAATAGGGTAACAATGGTTCTTCTCTCACAAGGATTATGTGATATCATGCAGCCTGATATATAGTAACCCTCGATAAGTGGGAACTATTAGTATTGTCGTAATTATTGTTGCTCGATAGTACTGAACAACAGGAAAATCTATCGTATTAGAAGAGTAAAGGGTATTAGGCTTAGTAATAAATATCCTATAAGGTTTATTAGCACAGCAGTTCTCAACTAGGAATGTTATGGGGGTGTTCTTGGTTGTTCCAGTGACTGGAGATGTAAACTCTTTCAGCCCCATACCACTGCTGCTTCCTGTCTCTGAACACGGATGTCTGTGGGTGTGGTACTTGGTGCACTTGCAGCCATTTTGTGACCATGAGGAAAGACTAAAAAAAACAATATGGATGTTGATTCAGAGCCCTACCATCTTTTGGCTGCCTAGCTTTAGACTTCTTATCACGTGAAAAAAAGACATTTCTTTTTGTGCTAGACTGATACAACAGATGGTACCAGTTCTCACCCCGTCCTGTATCCATATCCTTGGGAATATGGCTTTGCAACTACCCCTATCAAACAGTCGCATCCAGTTCCCCATTCCTTTGAATCTGAGCTGGCTGAGTGACTTGCTTTGGTTAACAGGATGTGGCAGAAGTGACACGGTAGCTCCAAGAGCAGCCTCGAGGAGTCTTTAGCACTTCTCCTTGCTCTTAGAACCTTGACTCTGCCAGATCAACAATCCTGGGCTAGCCTCCTGGAGGATGAGAGGCCACATACAGCAAAGACAAGTTAGCTTAGTTGTCCTAGGCAAGGTCTCAGAGTTATGCAAGCCCGGCCATTACCCCTCATGCTGTTCCTGAAAATAAAAAAGTAAAAAAAAAAAATGAAAGCCCAGTCAAGATTAGGAAATCCATCCAGCTGACCCTCAACTGAGCAAAGATGCAGGAGTGAAGCCCACCAAGTCCAGACCAGCAGAACTTACTTGCCAAAGACTCATGAGCAATAATAAGTGGTTGTTGTTTTAAGCCACTAAGTTTTAGAGTGGTTTGTTATTCAGCTATAGCTAACTGACACATTATTATGTAAATCATACTCTTTTTTTTTTTTTTTGAGACGGAGTTTCGCTCTTGTTACCCAGGCTGGAGTGCAATGGCGCGATCTCGGCTCACCGCAACCTCCGCCTCCTGGGTTCAAGCAATTCTCCTGCCTCAGCCTCCCGAGTAGCTGGGACTACAGGCACGTGCCACCATGCCCAGCTAGTTTTTGTATTTTTAGTATAGACGGGGTTTCACCATGTTGACCAGGATGGTCTCGATCTCTTGATCTCGTGATCCACCCGCCTCGGCCTCCCAAAGTGCTGGGATTACAGGCGTGAGCCACCGCGCCCGGCTGTAAATCATACTCTTACTGAGACTGCAGCTACTTGCAGCCCAAAGCACCCTAAAAGATACAGAAAATCAGCAGTCATTTAAATATTTACATACATTTACACACATTTTTGTTTTCGCTTTTTCTTTTTGTCTTATTTAGATGGAGTCTCGCTCTGTCACCCAGGCTGGAGTACAATGGTGTGATCTCAGCTCACTGCAACCTCCATCTCCAGTTCAAGCAATCCTCCCACCTCAGCCTCCCCAGTAGCTGGGATTACAGGCAGAAGCCACCACACCTGGCTAATTTCGGTATTTTTTGGTAGAGACAGGATTTCACCGTGTTGGCCAGGCTGGTCTCAAACTCCTGCCTTGAAGTGATCTGCCTGTCTCAGCCTCCCAAAGTGTTGGGGTTATAGGGGTGAGCCACTGTCCCTGGCTTTTATTTTTATTTTATTTTTTTTTTTGAGACAAGGTCTTGCACTGCCACTCAGGCAGGCGTGCACTGGTGTGATCACAGCTCACTATAGCCTCGAACTCCTGGGCTTAAGCAATCCTCTCATCTCAGACTTTTGAGCAGCTGGGACCACAGGCACATCCTAAAACATCTGGGTTTGTGTGTGTGTGTGGTTTGTGTGTGCGTGTGTGTTTTTTCAGATGAGGTCTTGCTATGTTGCCCAGACTAGTCTTTTTTTTTTTTTGAGACGGAGTCTCACTCTGTCACCAGGCTGGAGTGCAGTGGTGCCATCTCGGCTCATGACAACCTCCAAATCCCTGGTTCAAGCAATTCTCCTGCCTCAGCCTCTGGAGTAGCTGAGATTACAGGCACATAACACCACGCTGAGCTAATTTTTGTATTTTTAGTAGAGACAGGGTTTCACCATGTTGGCCAGGATGGTCTCGATCTCCTGACCTCATGATCCGCCCACCTCGGCCTCCCAAAGTGCTGGGATTACAGACATGAGCCACTGCCCAGACTGGTCTTAAACTCCTGGCCTCAAGGGATCCTCCTGCCTTGGCCTCCCAAAGTGCTGGGATTACAGGCATAAGCCACCATGCCAGGCCAGCAGTCATTAATATTATGATGTCTTTTCAATGTTTCCAAAACAGGTGTTTGTAACGCAGCCTCCTTCCTCTCACTGACCAGGATGTGGAGGTCGTCTTGCTCCTGTGGCCTCTGCTCGCACCTACCTGCTCTCTTGCTCTAGCTGCTCCTCAGCCTGGGCCAACTTAGACTCAAGGGCAGCAATGGTCATCTTCTGGCGGGCCCGGGCCCCAGCATCCTCCTCACCCAGGCGTCCCCGTAGCTCCTGGATCTGCCGTTCCAGCTGCTGCCGCCCGCTCTCTGCCTTGGCTGAGAAACTGCGCTCGGCTGACAGCTCTGAGGTCAGTGACTCTACCTGTAGCAGGTGGGGAAGGAAGGATGTCACGGTAGAGTCTCAGAGGGAAGGTGGTAGGTAAATCCAGGCACCTCCACGAATTAAGTGTGCTGATGCTTGTCACACACGCAGCACAGAGCCTGAGACATACTAAGTACTCAACGACTGTTAGCTTGTATTTTTATTACTAGTTTATTGACTTATCACCGACAGCACTGCCAGCCCTGGGTTTTAACATTTTGGATAGTTTTCTGCTTATTTTAATGAGTCCACGAGATGATCGCAAACTTCTTTAAAGGTTATAAATTCTACTTCTGGCCGGACGCGGTGGCTCACGCCTGTAATCCCAGCACTTTGGGAGGCTGAGGCGGGCAGATCATGAGGTCAAGAGATCGAGACTGTCCTGGATAACATGGTGAAACCCCATCTCTACTAAAAAATACAAAAATTAGCTGGGCGTGGTGGTGCGCAACTGTAGTCCCAGCTACTCGGGAGGCTGAGGCAGGAGAATTGCTTGAACCCAGGAGGCGGAGGTTGCAGTGAGCCAGGATCGCACCACTGCACTCCAGCCTGGAGCCTGGTGACAGAGCAAGACTCTGTCTCAAAAAAATAAATAAATAAATAAATAAATAAATTCTACTTCTGACTGTGAGTGAGTCTATTCTAAGGGTTACCACACTTTTCTTTGCACCAGGATCATCTTGGGGAACTTGTGAAAAAAATGCAGATGTCTGGGTCTCACCCTTCAGAGATTCTGACTCAGCAGGACCAAAGCAGAGTCCAGGAATCTGCATTTATAACAAGCATCTCATGTGACTCAGATGGGAGGGATTAGCAGGAGCGTTTGGAGAAACATGGCCTCAATAAACGGTAGCTGCTATGTGGAAAATGTGTAAACACACAACTAATAATAGTTCCCGTTTATTATTCAGCTCATACTCCAAGCGAGGACTTGGAAATGAGTCAGACCCAGTGTGATTCATACTTTATGTGACCCTCACAGGGACACAATGACTAGGTAATTAGCATATTCTCCTTTATGTGTTTAACTTAAAAAATTTTTTTTTGAGACAGAGTTTTGCTCTGTTGCCCAGGCTGGAGCACAGCTGTTACCCAGCTGGTGAAATCTGAGCTCACTGCAGCCTCAGCCTCCCAAGCTTAAGTGATCCTCCCACCTCAGCCTCCTGAGTCGCTGAGGTCACAGGCATGCACCATGCCCCCTGCTAATTTTATTTTTGTTTTACTTTATTTATTTATTTTGAGACCATGTCTTGCTCTGTCACCCAGGCTGGAGTGTAGTGGCACAATCTTGGCTCACCGCAACCTCTGCTTGCTGGGTTCAAGTGATTCTCTTGCTTCAGCCTCTCGAGTAGCTGGGATTACAGGCACCTGCCACTACACCTGGCTAATTTTTGTATTTTTTGTAGAGACGGGGTTTCACCACGTTGGCCAGGCTGATCTCAAACTCCTGACTTCAGGTGATCTGCCTGCCTCGGCCTCCCAAAGTGCTGGGATTACAGGCATGAGCCGCCATGCCTGGCCTCAGACTTTTTATTGTGAAATAAAATGGTGATACAGAGAGCCAAACATTCATCAAATAAAGTCAGTAATAAATATTCTGCTAGTTTTATTAGCACAGTAATTCTCAACCAAGAACATTATGGGGGTGTTCCTGATTATTCCAGCAGCTGGAGATGGGAACCCTTCCAGTCCCATGCTCCTGCGGCTTCTGTCTCTGAACATGGATGTGTGTGGGTGTCATCTCGCACAGGTGTCATGAGTTAACAAAAGGCAAACATCACTGTCAGTAGCACCTTGGTCAAGAAATAGAACTCTGCCCTTCCAGAAGCCCTTTCATGTGCTCATCCTAATGACAGCCTCTTCCTTCTCCCCAAAATAGCACGTTATCCTGACTTCTCAGGTTCTCACTTCCTTGTGTGTTTTCAGAGTTTTATTACACACAGATGCATCCCTGGATTCTGTAGTTGAATCCGGGCCATTTAAAAAAGTAGATGCAAGTTTGTTTGTTTGTCTGTTTTTGAGACAGTGTCCCATTCTGTCACCCAGGCTGGAGTGCAGTGGTGCAATCTCAGCTCACTGCAACCTCTGCCTCCTGGGTTTAAGTGATTCTCCTGCCCCAGCCTCCCAAGCAGCTGGGATTACAGGTGCCCACCATCATGCCCAGTTATTTTTTTGTATTTTTAGTAGAGACAGGGTTTCACCATGTTGGCTAGGCTGGTCTCGAACTCCTGACCTCAAGTGATCTACCTGCCTCGGTCTCCCAAATCGCTGGCATTCCAGGCATGAGCCACCACACCTGGCCAGATACATGTCTTTTAAGTCTCTCTCTCTCTCTTTTTTTTTTCTTCATATGAGCTGTGGCTTTGCTGTAAGGTCTCTTTTCACCTATAGCTGCCTCCTCCATCCCTTTTATTTCTTTACAATACTTTTTTTTTTTTTTGAGGTGGAGTCTCGCTCTGTCACGAGGCTGGAGTGCAGTGGCTCAATCTTGGCTCACTGCAACCTCTGCCTCCCGGTTCGAGTGATTCTTCCGCTTCAGTCTCCCGAGTAGCTGGGACTACAAGCATGCACCACCACTCCCGGCTAATGTTTGTTGTATTTTTAGTAGAGACAGGGTTTCACCATGTTGACCAGGATGGTCTTGATCTCTGGACCTCATGATCCGCCGGCCTCGGCCTCCTAAATGCTGGGATTACAGGTGTGAGCCACTGCGCCCGGCCCTTTCGTATTTCTTTGTAGAGATGGAGTTTCATGATGTGGCCAGACTGGTCTCGAACTCCTGACCTCAGGCCATCCACCCGCCTCAGCCCCTCAAAGTGCTAGAATCACAGATGTGAGTCACTGCACCCAGCCTGTTTCTTACAATTTATCTGTTGAAGAATCTAGGCTGTTAGACTCGTAGAGTTCGGACTTTTCTGATCAAACAGTTCTCCCTCCTCTATGTTTCCCGGAAACTGGCAGCTGGGTCCAGGGCTTTATTCTTTTTTGTTTGTTTGTTTGTTTGTTTTTTGTTTTCTTGAGACAGAGTCTCACTCTTGTCCAAGCTGGGGTGCAACGGCACAGTCTCGGCTCACTGCAGCATCAGACTCCCGGGCTCAAGCGATTCTCCTGCCTCAGCCTCCTAGTAGCTGGAACTACAGGTGCCCACCATCAGGCCCTGCTGATTTTGTTGTTATTGTTTTGGTGTCTCACTTTGTTGTCCTGGATGGTCTTGAACTCTCAGCCTCAAGCAATCTACCTGCCCCAGCTTCCCAAAGTGCTGGGATTACAGGCGCGAGCCACTGCACCTGATCTTTCTCTCTTAAATGTGAATTTTCGAGGGAGTCTGTACCTGTGATATTGCTTTGTGTGTGTGTGCATGTGTGTGTGTGTATGTAGTTGTATGTGTGTGTATGTATATGTGTGTATGTGTATCTGTGTATGTGTATGTGTATGTGTGTATGTGTGTGTGTGCGTGTGCGTGTGTGTGTTGGGTTTTGTTCATGGTTCCTTGCTCATCATTTTCACAGCCTCTGTTAGTGTGAACAGAACCTCTCTCTCTAATCTCCTGCCCCCTCTTTCACCTGGACAAGGCAGAAACTCTAATCTGACTGTGGATCACAGAACCCTCATTTCAGAGGGGAAAGAATACTGCACAGAGAAGCCAGGAAGAATCTGAACAGAGGCCTTGCTGGGTTTAGATCATACCCATTTTGTCCCATCACAATT
Source organism: Alouatta palliata (assembly GCA_004027835.1). Lineage (NCBI taxonomy): Eukaryota > Metazoa > Chordata > Mammalia > Primates > Atelidae > Alouatta > Alouatta palliata. The sequence goes on along the minus strand of PVKV010027882.1, from coordinate 5,566 downwards.
CTACACGGTCATTACTCATGCCCATCCAGTGATGTCTCCATAAAAGGCCCAAGAGGACAGGGTTTAAGAGCTTCTGGAAGGCTGAACACGTACGGTGCCTGAAGGGTGGCACCCCAGGAGGCACGGAAGCAGCACGACCCTCCCCCATACCTTGCCCCAAGCATCTTTTCATCTATATCCTCTGTGATATCCTTTATAATAAACCATAAAAGTATTTTCCCTGAGTTCTGTGAGCTGCAAATTAATCCAAAGAGGGGGTTGTGGGAACCCCAACTTGAAGCTGGTTGGTCAGCAGTTCTGGTGGCCTGGGCCAGGTGCAGGGGTTTACACCTGTAATCCCAGCACTCTAGGAGGCCGAGGCAGACGGATGGCTTGAGGTCGGAAGTTCGAGACCAGCCTGACCAATATGGTGAAACCTCATCTCTACTAAAAAATCCAAAAAACATTAGCCGGGTATGGTGGCACACACCTGCAATCCCAGCTACTTGGGAGGCTGAGGCAGGAGAATCACTTGAATCGAGGAGGCTGAGGCAGGAGAATCACTTGAACCCGGGAGGCAGAGGTTGCAGTGAGCTGAATGCCACTGCACTCCAGCCTGGGCTGTCACAGAGCAAGACCTCATCTCAAAAAAAAAAGAAAAGGAAAAGACAAGAAAAGACGTTCTGGTGGCCTGGACTCGGGACTGGGGCCTGGGGTCAGGGGGAAGACAGTCCTCAGTCTGCGGGGTCTGACACTGCCTCCAGGCAGATGCTGTTGGAGGTGAATTGGAGGACACCCAACCGCTCGCCTGGTGATGGGGAGAACCCCACTCCCTGCATTTGGTCACCAGCGTCTTCTGTGTTGATGAGTGTTGTGGTGTGAGAGCAGAAGAAAAATGGTTTAAGTTTTTTCCAAATGGCACCCTAAGCATCGTCCAAAGGTGTCTGCACGAGGGTGAACAGACTCTCATGCAAATCCATGTCCACCCAGAACCTCGGAATGTGACCTTTGTTGGAAATACGATGTTTGCAGTTGTAATTGATTAACATGAGGTCACACTGGATCAGGGTGGGTCCCAACTCTGATATGGCCGGTGTCCTTTCAAGAGGAGATGAGGGCCAGGCACGGTGGCTCACGCCTGTAATCTCAGCACTTTGGGAGGCCGAGGTGTGCAGATTACCTGAGGTCAGGAGTTTGGGACCACCCTGGTGAACATGGTGAAACCTTATCTTTACTAAAAATACAAAAAAAAAAAAAAATTAGCCAGATATAACAGGTGCCTGTAATCCCAGCTACCCAGGAGGTTGAGGCAGGAGAATCACTTGAACCCAGAGGTGGAGGCTGCAGTGAGCTGAGATCGGGCCATTGCAGTCCAGCCTATTCAGTCTCAAAAAAAAATAAACATAAAAAAGAGGAGATGAGACAGAGACACAAAGATGGGAAAACGCCTTGTAAAGCTGAAGGCAGAGATTGCAGTGATGCATCTGCAGGTGAGGAAACACCAGGGACTGCCAGCACCCCCCGGAAGCCGGGGAGAGGCACAAACAAGAGGAATCCTCCCTGCCCACACCTTGATTTCAGACCTCTGGCCTCCGGGACCGCGAGAGAATACATTCCTGGCCGGGCTGTGACTCACACCTGTCATCTCAACACTTTGGGAGGCCTAGGCGGCAAATCACCTGAGGTCAGGAGTTCGAGACCAACCTGGCCAACATGGTGAAACTCCGTCTCTCCAAAAATACAAAAATTAGCCGAGCATGGTGGCACATGCCTGTACCGATGGCTGGTGCCTGTAGTCCCAGCTACTTGGGAGGTTGAGGCAGGAGAACCGCTTAAACCTGGGAGGCAGAGGTTACAGTCAGCCAAGATCGCACCACTGCACTCCAGCCTGGGCAACAAAGAGAGACGCCATTTCAAAAAAAAAGAGGAAAAGAAAAACACAAAAAAAGAGGGAGACAGAGAGAATACATTCCTGTTGTTTTAAGTCACTGTGTTTGTGGGAACTCGTTATGGTGGCCCTGGGGAACTAACACAGCAACTAATTAATATTTTTAAAATGTCACTGTGAGCTCATGAGTTTAAACAGATTTCATGGGATTAAATCAGCTGCAATTATTTTCCTCGTTGAGGCTCACATTGCCCCACTTTGGGCCAGTGGGAGGCCCTTCACATTGACTTCTAAGTGCTCTTACCGTAACTACCGCAGCTCCCGCTAATGGAGACCGAAATGTTCCAGGTTACTCTTGTTCACTGCCTGCTCCAGATCTGGAATCAGCAGTTTTGGAAGAAGCCCCAGTTTCTTTTCTTTCCTTTCTTTCTTTTTTGAGACAGGGTCTCACTCTGTTGCCCAGGCTGGAGTGGAGTGGTGTAGTCTCAGCTCACTGCAGCCTCTGTCTCCCGGGCCCAGGCAATCCTCCTACCTCAGCCCTCAGAGTAGCCGGGGCCACAGGCATGCGTCATCACACCCGGCTAATTTTATTTTTTATAGAGACGGGTTCTTACTATGTTGCTCAAGCTGGTCTCAAACTCCTCGGCTCAAGCAATCCTCCCACCTCAGCCTCCCGAAGAGCTGGGATTACAGTTACAGGTGTGAGCCACTGTGCCTGGCCAGCCCCAGTTTCTTTTAGAGGGAAACAGCATTTCCAGATCATAACGTGGACATAGGGACACTCACTGCTACTGGGTTGGCTGTTTCTAGGCCTTTTGGGTGGTCAGAGAGACTAGATCCTGTATAAAATACTCCCTCCTCTAGAGCACGTATCGGCCCATTCGTTTGATTTATAATGAACACCTATTGTGTACCCAGCACTGTTTTAAGCACTGGGGATATCGCAGTGAACAAAACTAAGACAATCATCTCGTTCTCAAGGCACTCAGTCTGTTCAGGAGACGGACGACAGACGAACAGGCAAATGCATGTTCTCTGGTCATGGTCGGTGACGAAAAGGCAGTTAAAGCAGAGAGAGTGGAAGGGATCTACGGGAGGGAGGCGGCTGTTTTACGCGGGTCGCCAGAGCTTTCCAGGAAGAGAAAACAGCAAGTGTGAAGGCTGTAAGGTGGGAATACGCTCGGCATAGTCCAGGAAAGGTGAGGACGCTGCTGTGGCTAGAGCGTCGAGCTAGGGTGGAAGGACGGGGGACAGGTCTGAGTTAGCCGGGGGCCAGACTGTGTGGGACCTTGAGTAAGATTTTATTCTGAGTGAGATGGGAGCTGCCACATCCTAGACTCTGACTGTCTCTCCACTGCCCTGGGGTTTCCCCAAGGGCTAGGGTCTTAACTCTTCTCTGAGTCTCCAGCAATGCCAGGGTATGACCCAGGAGAGGACTCGAGACATGACTTTAAACATTAATGAAGTAAACATCTCATATACCCCATAAATATATACACCTATGTACCCACAGAAACTAAAAATAAAAAACTACTGGCCAGGCGTGGTGGCTCGTGCCTGTAATCACAGCACTTTGGGAGGCCTAGGTGGGCAGATCACTTGAGATTGGGAGTTTAAAGACCATCCTGACCAACATGGTGAAACCCTGTCTCTACTGAAAATACAAAAATTAGCCAGGCATGGTGGCACACGCCTGTAGTCCCAGCTACTCAGGAGGCTGAAGCAGGAGAGTCACTTGAACCCGGGGGGCGGAGGTTGCAGTGAGCCAAGATTGTACCACTGCACTCCAGCCTGGGCAACAGAGTGCGACTTTGTCTCAAAAAAGAAAAAAAAATCACAAAAAAATTAATGAAGAACGCAGACACTGGCCTGTCCTTGGAAGCCTCATCCCTTTGCTGTCTTCTTGGCAAATTCCTACACTTCCTTTGAAATCTCTCAAGGCATCACCTCCACCAGGAAGCCTTCTCTGATGGCCTCTATCCTCCAGGCTAGGTGGGTGGTCCCTTCTAGCTTCCCACAGTGTCTGTGCTTCCTCCATTTTCACTTGTAACTCTGTACTGGGATGCTCTGTTTCCTCCATTATACTAAGACATGTCAGAGGGCAGAGACTTAGCACTATCCAGCTCCAGATCCCCAGCATAACCCGGAACAGGATCTGCACCTCCGGAATCCTCAGAAAAGATTTGTAAATAAATATACGAATGAAAGCATGCTTTTCTCCCTCTGCTCAACTCTATGCTTCAAAACCCCAGCCAAATGTCTCTTTTTCCAAATGTTTTCTTATAGTTCCTGCAGAAAGTCATTTATCCCTCTCTACTGGGCTCAGGAGACTTCCATGATCACACCTGCTGCCCTATAATGTGACAGCATAGTCCTGTGTCTGTTTCCTCCAGGGAACTTCATAGGACAGAGACCCTACACAATTCATCTTTGGATCCAGCCCTGGAGAAACTCCTCAGAAAAACAAGTGAACCAATGCATCAGGCCTTTCCACCCTTTTAACAACTCCTATTCAACCTTCAAAACCCAACTCAAATATCTCCTTTCTATATTTGTTGAATAAGAGGACTGAAGGTTATGGTCCCAGGTCAGCAGGGACTGAGGCTGGTGGGAGTGGTCAAGCCGTGCTCACCTGCAGGAGCAGCTTGCGGTAGCGGTCATTGAGCAGCTCCGAGTTACTCTGCTCCTCCTCCAGCTCTTCCTCCAACTGCCCCAGGCGCCCCTCCAGCTGACGCTTCTCCTCCAGAATGGCTGCCCTAGGGAGACAGGAAGGGGTGGGGATGAGAGGACGGGATGCCAGAGGAGGGTGCCTTGCCTCACACTACAAGGCCCTGTGGTTAGCTCCACCCACCTCCCCAGCCTCACACCCCAGGGGCCCTCCGTTAGCCCCGCTCACCAACCTGTCCCAGAGCCCAGCCAGCTCTAACCTACCCCAGCTTCACCTCTTGCAGGCACGGTACCTCCACCTCCAAACCCTTGGGCCACTTACTTGCTAAGGTTGCCATTGGCCACCTCATCCGCCATCTCATCTCGGTCCTGCTGGGCCTGCCGCCGAGCACGGTCTGAGGCGGCCAGTTCCTGTGACGGCAGAGAGAGGGGCGGCCGGTGGGGGTGAGGAGAAGCAATCTGGGCACGGGTCTCACCCCTTCTCTGTCCATCACACCCCAAGTCTCTTGGCTTTTTTCTCATGCTGTCCCTGGGTAACCCTGGAATGAGCTTCAATCTACAGATGTCTCCTAAATCTGTCTCCTGAGCCCCTGACCTGTGCCCACCTCCTGCAGCCCAACCCCCAGGACCCTCACCTTCTCCACCTTTTACTGCACACAGGTTCTCCTCTCAAACCTACGTCTCCTCCAGGGTCCTGTAGTCAGTGGGCCAGACCCCAGTGTTCTCCCCTCCTCTGTCCCCTCACCACGGCCTCCTCCCTCCTGCCCTCTGACTGCTTTCTCCATCCTCTGCAACCCTGGCCCTGTCAGGGCTCTCTCCCCACCACCCCACCAGGCTTCCAGTCTCCCCACTCCAGTTCAACTGCTACAGAGCTGACTCTTCCCATCCTCTTTTCTGGATCTTTCCATGGCTCCCTAGTACCCCAGGACATAATCTCTGCCTTTAGTCCGTGATTGGAGGCCACACAGTAAGCCCCACCCACCTCCCAGGGGCCCCCTCCCCAGCCTCACACCCAGGGGTCCTGTGTTTAGC
>PVKV010027881.1:0-25827 GCA_004027835.1 Alouatta palliata | reverse complement strand
TCTAAAATATATAAATAAATATATGAATAAATAAATGAAGAAATAAATGTTAGCCTATATCAAAGTAAATAAATGCAAGCCTGCCTCTAAATCATTATATAGATACATAAGTAAATAAATAAATGCAAGCCTGCACACAAATACATAAGTATATAAATAAATGCTGTGAGCCTTTGTCTAAATAAAGAAATGAGAAAATGTGAGCCTGCCTCTAACTAATTAGAAGTCTAGATAGATAAATACAAAAATCCAAGCCTGCCTCAAAATATATAAATAAATAAATGTGACCTACTTCTCCATAAGTACATGAGTAAATAAACAAATAAATAAATAAATATGAGTTGGCTTGTAAATAAATTGATTAATAGATTGATAGAGAAATCAATAAATATATAGCTCCACTTGGTGGCTCATGGTGTTAATTACCCACCCATTGGGAACCTGAGCCCAGTATATCACCTGAGGTGAGGACATCAAGACCAGCCTGGCCAAGATGGTGAAAGAAACCCTGTCTCTCTTTAAAAAAATAAGAAAATGAGAATAATTAAATACATAAATAAATAAATATATAAATAAATAAATGCAAGCTGACTGGCCTGCCTCTATGTAAACAAATAAATAAGTAAGTAAAGAGAGAAATAAAGGCCAGGTGCGGTGGCTCAGGCCTGTAATCCCAGCACTTTGGGAGGCTGAGACAGGCCAATAAGGAGGTCAAGAGATCGAGATAATCCTGGCCAACATGGTGAAATCCCGTCTGTACTAAAAATACAAAAATAATAGCCAGGCATGGTGGATTGTGCCACTGAACTCCAGCCTACTAACAGAGCAAGACTCGGTCTAAAGTAAGTGAATGAATGAATGAATGAATGAATGTGAGACTGCATCTCAGTAAATAAATGCAAGCCTGCCTCTAAATCATCATACTGATAGATAAGTAAATAAATAAATGCAAGCCTGCACACAAATACAAAAGTATATAAATAAATGTTGCGAGCTAAGGTCTAAATAAATAAATAAGTAAATGTGAGCCTGCCTTTAAATAATTTGATAGCTAGATAGATTTATACATAAATCCAAGCCTGCCTCCAAATAAATAATAAATAAATAAATAAATAAATGTGACCTGCCTCTCCTTAAGTAAATAAATAAATGAGACTCTGCCTCTAAATAAATCGATCAATACATAGATAAATAAATCAATAAATAAATAGCACTGCTTGCTGGCTCATGTCTTTAATCCCCCCGTCCATTGGGAGGCTGAGCCGGGTATATCACCTGAGATCAGGACGTCCAGACCAGCCTGATTAAGATGGTGAAAGAAACTCAGTCTCTCTTTAAAAAAAAAAAAAAAGATAAAAATAAATAAATAAATGTGAGCCAGTCCTCCTGCCTCTAAGTAAACAAATAAGTAAGTAAGTAAATAAATAAATAATGGCCTAGTGCAGTAGCTCACAACTGTAATCCAAGCACTTTGGAAGGCCGAGACCAGCGGATCATGAGGTCAAGAGATCGAGACTATCCTGGCCAACGTGGTGAAACCCTTTCCCCACTAAAAATACAAAAATATTAGCCAGGTGTGGTGGCACGCACCTGTGGTCCAAGATACTCTGGAGGGTGAGGCAGAAGAATCGCTTGAACCCAGGAGGCGGAGGTTGCAGTTAGCCAAGATTGCACCACTGCACTCCAGCCTGGTGATAGAGCAAGACTCCATCTAAAATATATAAATAAATATATGAATAAATAAGTAAATAAATGTGAGCCTGTATCTAAGTAAATAAATATGAGCCTGCCTCTAAATAATTATATAGATACATAAGAAAATACATAAAGGCAAGCCTGCACACTCATACATAAGTATATAAATAAATGTTGCAACCCTGGGTCTAAATAAATAAATGAGAAAATGTGAGCCTGCCTCTAAATAATTAGACAGCTAGATAGATAAGTACATTAATCCAAGCCTGTCTCCAAATAAATAAATAAATAAATAAATGCCACCTGCTTCTCCATAAGTATGTCAGTAACTAAATAAATAAATGCGAGTCTGCCTCTAAATAAATCCATTAACAGATAAATAAATCATAAATATATAGCCTCGCTTGGTGGCTCATGCTTTTAATCACCCATCCATTGGGAACCTGAGCCACGTATATCACCTGAGGTCAGGACATCGAGACCAGCCTGGCCAAGATGGTGAAAGAAACCCTGTCTCTATTAAAAAAAAAATCATAAGATGTACATATATATATATGCAAGCCGACCGGCCTGCCTCTAAGTAAATAAATAAATAAATAAATAAATAAGTAAAGAAATAAAGGCCAGGCACCGTGGCTCACGCCTGTAATCCCAGTACTTTGGGAGGCTGAGACTGGCGGATCACGAGGTCAAGAGATCAAAACCATCCTGGCCAACATGGTGAAACCCCGTTTCTACTAAAAATACAAAAATATTAGCCAGGCAGGCAACTGTGGTCCCAGCTGCTTGAGAAGCTGAGCTGGAAGAATCGCTTGAACCCAGGAGGTGGAGGAAAAAAGTTTAATTGACTCACAGTTCTTAATGACTGGGGAAGCGTCAGGAGATCTGACTTTTCTGAGTCGTTATGTTATTGGTGACTGATAATGGGACCGGAAAGCAAGACACCTTCTCCCAAGGCGGTGGGAGAGAGAATTAATCAGGGAGGAACTACCAAACACTTATACACCCATCAGATCTCGGGAGAACTCCCTCGCATAGGGAAACTACCCCAGCGATTCAATTATTACCTCCACCTGGTCTCTCACTTCACAGGTGAAGACTATGGAGATTACAATTCAGGATGAGAGTCTGGGGAGGAGCACGCCAAATCTTATTACCAATTTTCAAATTGCTATGTTAAGTATGATTGGTTGTTAGGCCATGTGGAAACCCTTATACTAATGAAGATACCTAGAGAAATGCACTGATTGGCTTAAGCTGAGATTATTGAAAATATACAGAAACTGGAATTACGAGTTGATGAAACTAATTAATATCTATTACTTGAGTAATGAGATCTCAGGTTTCTCCCTCCTAAACTCTACCAATATTTAGAAGGGGAATTTTTTTAAGGTTTAAACTCACAGACAATGGTAAGTGTAAAAACTGTAATACAGATGAACAAGTGATAATCTACCAAAAGAGCCAAATCTCAGATAAAAACTGAGGATTTACCCAAATTATATAACAGAATTTTCAATGGGCACAAAAGCAGAAAATACAAAGCAGTTTACTTCTGTTCATGCCTGTGCTGGATATCAGTACCTGATTATATATATACATATTTTTTGAACAGCTTTATTGATACATAATTTATATATCATAACATTCACTTGATTAAAATTAGCAATTCAAAGATACTTTCAGTATATTCAGAGTTGTGCACCATTATCATAATCTAATTTTAGGAAATTTTTTATAATTGTGGGTCTTAAATGACACCTCCTAACATGCTCTCCCTGCCTATCGTTAATAGAACTACATTTTTTATTTCCTACTTCTTTCCTTTGGACACTTATAACTATCTGTTGTTATTTTCCTTAGTTATTGGCCTCCTTCTTTGTTGTCTATCTCTCCCACCAGAATGTAAGCTTCTTGAAAAGAAGCTCTTTATGTCTCTCTTGAACTTCATTGTAGTCCAGCTAGTAGTGAAGCACAGGGGCTGCCTATATTATGTGGTCACTAAAAACATTTGCTGAATGAATGAAGTAGCAACACATAATTACCATAGTAGATGGGCACTGTGGAGCAATGGGGAATTGGTCATCATGGGGAAACTATGACACTGAGGATGAAGGGCAAGCAGGAGGGCACTGAGCTAATAACCCAGCTGTCCATCTGGTATTTGGAAGATGAACCAACCCTAGGGGACTGAGAAGACCCCTTAGATTCTTTAACAATTAGCAAGAGTTGGGAGTGAAGACCTCAAGAAGAAGATAGCGCTGTGAATAAAATAGGTGGATCTCTTGCAATTAATTAGAAAAATAAAAAGATATCATCATATTTGCAGCTATACTGGCAAAGAAATTCATATTTCTTACATTAACACAGTAAAATACACAAACTAAATGTTTATTTATGCATCAATCCCGTATCTGGTGTTGTTAATTAAGTGTGGTTATACAGGGTAGTGCACAGTTCTGGAGCTAGAAAGCCAGAATTTGTATTCTTATTCTGCCACTTACTAGCCATGTGACTTTGGGCAAAGTACTTAGCTGCTTTGTGCCTTTATTTGTACATTTATAAAACAGACATATTTGATAGTTTCTATATCATAAGAGCTGTTTTGAGTATTAAATGAAAATCATCAGAAAACTGTTGCATACTGAGTGCCATATATTATCCTAGTGTTATAGAAGTAGCAGTCGTCTTTACAGTGGTGGTATTGCTGGAGGTGGTAGAAATAGTAGTAGGTAGCAGTAAAATAATAGAGGTGCAGCCCAATATGACTGTTTTATGGGGCCAGAAATTTAGATTTAGCTCAGTGCCAAGCAGTGTCAATTACAAGATACTAAAACAATATCAAATTGGCTAGCACTCATGATGTTTCCTATCATACCACAAGATGATTTGACACAATTGATTTTTCTTTAGTAAGTGAGGGAATCAGTAGATTTGTAGTGGCTGCTGCTGGTGGCAAACTGATATCACATAACTTATACTCAACTTTGGCCCACAGAAAGTGTCAGAAAGACAGCCATATCCTTGAGTGTGTGAATGTGTGTGTGTAAAATTATGTGCATTGGACTGTGACTCTGTTCCAAGAAGGACATAAGAATTTCATTCTTTTATGAAATAAAGTGGAAAAATAGTGAACCATCCTGAAAAATAAGCCACGGTATTTATAAATTAAGAGAATCATTTTTAGAGAGGAAAGTTACTGGTTTGGACAATATTTGCAATGTGTCCTCTTTAGGGATGGATAATACTGAAGACCCCATTTAGCATTTTAGTTGACTTCACAATTGATTCATCCAGTGGGATTCACTGGCTTTTCACATGTATTATCTAAGGAAACTGGAAAGAAGAATGGAAAAATGGTTTTATCTTATGATCTGCAACAAAAGCTGCTCTAGAAACAGAACTTAACTGACAACCCAAAAGCAGGGCGTTAGAACAATTATTTAATTATCCAAGGAAAATCAGGAAAAAGTGCTATTAAAGAAGAGATTTTACAGCATAAATATGGGTATGTGAGCTATCTTTAGGTGAAAAGCAAATATGTTATTTTTTAAATAGCCTAAAGGTTTATTTTCTACGAAGTGAAACACAGATCTAGTGAACATGCTTCAGAATGTTAAGTAGAATTAAGATGAACATTTAGAGCAGCATAGAGCGATATCTACAACTTATACTGTAAGAATAAAGTAGTGAAGGAAGCAATGCTGGCTAGCTCCTATAAGCTGGCTGATTATTCTGCTTCCAGCTTTTTCCTAAAAAAATAAAATTTTAGACACACATAGGAGAGAAAACATCTCCAAATTACCTCTGTGTCTACTTCTGAGTAAGAGTCATGAGCAAAGAACATTTTTTACAATTAGAACATACAGATTAAGTTTCATTAAGCTTTTAAATTAGTATATACAGATTAAGTTTCATTAAACATAGGTAAAGTTATTCTTAAAGCAACAACTATCAATATTAAATGGAATTTTTAAAGGGAAATACAGGAATACTCATGTTATGGGTAGTCATTTTCTTATTAATAGTGGTTGAATCTCCAATTGTGTTGTTCCCAGGTCTTAATTTACAAAGGTGACTGAGGGATAACATGGAGAGTCTAATGCCATTAAGAAATTTTTATTAGTCATAGTTACTGAAGAAATAAGATGCATAGCATGCCACACAGGGCCTCATGGGAAAGACACTATGGTGGTCAGGAGGCAGAAGACAAGAGCAAGAACGTTTAGGCCACTGTATTTATTGGGGGTTCTATAGGAAAGGACAGGGAGGGCAGGATTAGGATTGGATAGTTTGAACAATTTTAGTAGTCATTGGGCTATAGGGGTCATCCCTAGTTACCTGGCTCATGACTCTGGAATAATTCAAGCACAGGAATATTGCTCCTTAGTATATCTGGACCAAATATAGGAGGAATGACTCCGGATTAGTTAATTTGCATATCAAAGACACATTCCTGGCTAGGCCCTTTATTGTTATCTTTAAGAATTGGCTAGCCACAAGACCCAGCCACAAAGGTCTTTTGAAGATGTCACAACATCATGTTGTGTGTTGACTGGATAAACAATAAAATTAAGGTAGAAATAAAGATGTTCTTTGAAACCAATGAGAAAGAATACACAATGTACCAAAATCTCTGGGACATATTTAAAGCAGTGTCTAGAGAGAAATTTATAGTTAAAAAAATTTATAGTAAAAAATTTTTTCCCTTATTTTCATTCTCTTTTTTCCTTCTTTCTTTCTCTCTTTTTTCTTTTCTTTCTTTAAAAAATATTTAAAAAGAATACCTACCTTCAGATACTGCAATCTCAGCACAGCAAAGAGCTCCTAATGGAAGAAGTAACAGTGCAGGGACAGTAAATCCCAGCTCTGCCACTTAACAGCTCTTTGGCACTGGACAATTAACATAATCTCTCTGTGCTTCAGTGTTCTCATCTGCAAAATGGTAACAGTAATTAATCAATTAATCATATGGATGATGTAAACACCAAGTCATTCAGTATAAGTAAAATATTTAGAACAATGTCTGACATAGAGTAAATCCCATATATATTTATCGACTAAAATTAGGAAAATTAGGTCAGTAAGGAACAAATAGAACCTGGCTAAGGGAACAAGATACCTGCATCTCATGCTCATTCAGTGAATACTCCTAATTTGTAGATGGCACTAAGTTGCTGTTTTTCAAAAAAAAAAAAAAAGAATAAGAATGAATTTAACTAAATGGTTATAGCTTGATCAACACTGTCCAACTGGAATATGAAACTGAAGGCACTGGCAGAGAGGGAAACAAGTATCAATCTAAAATAAAGCAGAAATTAGAGATAAAAAAAACCAGTATGTATATTACAATGAAAATGTGCAGAACATCCTGGATATATTACAAGAGGTGGGAACTAGGCTGAGATAGTATAATGGGTTAAATTGTGCCTCTACCAAAGGTATGCTTAAGTCCTAAACCTGGCACCTGTCAATGTGACCTTATTTGGAAATAGATTCTACAAAAATGGAATCAAATTCAGATGAAGTCATAGAACGAGACCCTAGCCCAATAAGACTGGTGTCCTTGTAAGAAGAAGAAAATGCCATATGGAGAGCAACACACAGGGAGAACGCCATGTGAGAAGGAGAGATTGGGGTTATGCAGCTACAATTAAAAAAATGCTAAGGATTGATGGCCACCACCAAAAGGTAAGAAAGATTTTTACCCATAGTCTTAGTGGTAACAGGACCTGGTTGAGACTCTAATTTCTGATTTTTGGCCTCCAGAATGGTAATACAATGAATTTCTTTTCTTCTAAGCCACCCATCTCATGGAATTTTGTTAGGCAGCCCTAGGAAACAAATATAGATGGAGTAGTAGAATGTATTATGTTTCTAATAACTCACCTCCTTTCCATAAAATGAATACTACCTCACTTTCTATTGCCATTTGACTTTTAGTACCTATGGGAATGAATGTACCACGTGCTCCACTGGAGTTGAGCCTCACCACATGATTTGCTCTGGCTAATAGAATGGGAGTGGAAGTGATGTATGTCATGTACTAGTAGAAGTTTTAAGAACCATTGGGTGTTTCTGTTATGTCTGTTTCCTTCTGCCAGGAGAATGGAAGGTTCCAGGTAGGGATCAGTTTTTTAGCCAATGTATAGCAGAGATACAACCAGCCCACATGCCACATTAGCATTATTGAAATCATTATTGAGAGATTTGTAGTGGTTTCTTACTGCAACAAAACCTAGGATCTCAAATCAATTCATATAAAAAAATTCCTCTGCATCAAGGATAGCATTTTGTTAGCAAATTGACATTGTAACTATTAAAATAATTCCATCTATGAAGGGTGCCCCAGACATTGGCATTTATAGTCTCTTTTCATGATGCCCTGGTACTCAACTGCAAATTCCCGCTGTTTCTTTATTGAAAAAAAGTTTCAATAATACTAATCTAGCTTACAGTTCTATTAAACCTATTCATTTCCTCTGTTGCTAGTATAATGTTCTGATTCTATTTCTTACACAAATAGAGCCAAGACAGTCTTACTTCCAGCTGTGTGTCAGGTATGGTGTACACAGAGGTAACAGCTGAAAGTTATGAGAGGACCACAGGATAGCTATGTGATTTCACAGGCATATGACAGTGGTCACATTTCCTAACTTTTTTTTTGAGACCAAGTCTCACTTCAGACCAGGCTGAAGTACAGTGGCACAATCTCGGCTTACTGCAACCAGCACCTCCCAGGTTCAGGTGATTCTCCTGCCTCAGCCTCTTGAGTCCCTGGGACCCCAGGCACCCACCGCCATGCCTGGCAATTTTTTATATTTTTAGTAGAGATAGGGTTTCACCACATTGGTCAGGCTGGTCTTGAACTCCTGACTTTGTAATCCACCTGTCTTCCCCTTCCAAATGTATGGGATTACAGGCATGAGTCACCATGCCTGGCCTTCCTAACTTCTTAGAACATATGTTCTTAAATTTGTAACAGAAAATAATACTGCTTTATATTTGAGAAGAGGCATTAGGACCATGGAATGGATAGAGGTAAATTTTTAATATTATATTTTAAGCCCTTGCCTAATGAACTAAGTCAGTAAGTAGTTTGGAAATAAACTGTAAGCACTCATGAGAAGATGAGTCATAAGATAATGTTTATAACTTCTATTCACTCAGCAAATATTTATTAAAAACCCTTATGGGCCAGCCATTCTTCTAGGTACAAAAGATACAGCTGTAAACAAAGCAAACAAAAACCCCTTCTTGGGAAACTCACATTCTTGAATGGTACGTTATTTGCATGTGTATTTTGTCATGAGCTCTTAAGTACAGATTGTAGTTCTTAATTGATACTGCTATTTTTTAAAAGTATGTATAGACTAACATTTCTAATGTAGTTGTAAGTTTCCCATATTGCCTAATTTTCCAGCGGTATAATAACGGTAATTGCTATCAATACTAATTCAGAATTACATTAGCAGCACTGATTTTACAGTCCCCAAATGGATATAGTCAACAAAAAAGTGTTTACTAAATTTTAGTTAGTCTGAAGACATAGATGATACATGATGATTTATATAATGACAGACTTTACTTACAATTTGAAAGAAATGTTACTCTCTTTAGTCAAATGCTATAATAGTGAAATTAAAACAAGACATTTATCTTTGAATGTGTCTTGCCTATCACTACTAATTCACTGGGTCATTAGCTCCAACACTGTGAATAGGTACTCACTACCCCTTTACATTTAGTTAGTACATCAGATAATATAGAAAAGCACACTTTGCACTGCAGCTAATAGTAGATAATGGCCCCTAAAAAGAGAGCCATTTCCTTACTCTGTGATGGCTATGCAGGGAAATATATATATACACATACACACACATATGTACATTCTACCATTTCTTCCATTGCATTAGGAAAGAATCATTAATGGATAATAAAATAATTAAGTCATAGGTTTTGGGAAAGAGCCTATTCACATATCATCCAAGTTCTACCCCACATGTTAGCTCTATCCACAGTGCTATTGAGGTATAATTGATAAGTGAAATGATATAATTTAATGTGTACAGAGGTAGATGACTAGGGACACAAAACACCTCTGTAGTATTTTTGCCAAAAACATTTTACCTGTATGTAACCATGAGAGGAAATTAGATAAATGCATTTGAAAAACACTGTGTTAAAAATAAGGCTTGCCTATAAAAATAATTTTAATTTCTAAGGAGAAAGTGTTTGGAAACAGCTATATAGCAATGACAATGAAAAGAAAATAAAAATTAACTGTGATGTAATTATAGTATCATTGATTTGTACTTGGTTTGAAAAAAGTAACAGCTAATTAGGACATTATTGGGAGATTCAGTGACATCATAAAACCTAATAGGGTCTTACGGTTGCCGCTCAGAAATGGAGAAGGATGGAAATACTATTGCCGCCTTCCTGTAGGAAAAAAAATGTGAGACAAACTAAAGATTAATGAAGGTTTGTTTGTTTGTTTTCTTTCTTTTTTTTTTTTTTTTTTTTTTTTTTTTGACACAGTCTCACTCTGTTGCCCAGGTTGGAGGGCAGTGCATGATCTTGACTCACTGTGACCTCCGCCTTCCCAGTTCAAGTGATTCTTCTGCCTCAGTCTCCCAAGTAGCTGGGACTACAGGAGCATGCCACCATGCCTGGCTAATTTTCTACTAAATTTTGTATTTTTAGTAGAGATGGGGTTTCACCCTATTGGCCTGACCTCATGATTCACCTGCCTTGGCCTCCCAGTGCTGAGATTACAGGCATGAGCCACTGTGCCTGCCTCATTTGTCCGTTTTCTCAACCATTAGAGAATACAGGTAACAAGACAACTCAATAAGTTCTGGATAGAGACAGGTACAGCACTGAGAAAAACAGGACTCATGCATACGTTTATCTGCAGCAGATTCTACCAAAGGCCATAAAAGCAGGTAGAAGATAAACTAAATGGTTTTAACTTACTCCTAAAAAACAAAGCTGGACTATAGTGAGTGTGCAAAGAGCCTTAGGGTCACAGATACGGAAGAATCCTCATCCAAAGGTCATGCCTTTCCAATGGAAATGCCAAGAGACTCTCACAGGGAAAACCAGAAGAATAAAGAGAAATTTTCCCTTCTTGTGGTACTGGCTGGGAGAGAAAAATAACAGCAAAGACATAAAATCAACTTAAATATTTAACAATGATAGACTAGATGAAGAAAACTTGGTACATATACACCATGGAATACTATGCAGCCATGAAAAGGAAAAAAACAATGTCTTTCACAAGTACATGGAAGGAGTTGAAAGCCATTATCCTCAGCAAACTGTGGGACACAGAAAGTCAAACAAAACATGTTCTCACTTGTAAGTGGAAGCTGAGTGTTGAAAACACATGAACACATGGCAGGAGGGAGCAACACACACTGGGGCCTGTCAAGGGTGGGTGATAGAAGGAGGGAGAGCATTAGGAAAAATAGTTGATAAATGTTGGGCTTAATACCTAGGTGATGGGATGATCTGTGCAGCAAATCACCATGGCACACGTTTACCTATGTAGCAAACCTGCACATCCTGCACATGTACTCCTGAACTTAAACATTGAAAAAACAAATAATTTTTTAAAATATCTTTTAATTCCTAGAAATTTTGCTCACCATGCATTTTCCCAAAGCACTATATTAAAAGTGAAAGTGATTTCACACCAGATCTCTTTCAGTCTCTGCCTCTCTCAGTACACATAAAAGCACACTTTGCAGTGAATCTGTTTAATTTTCTTAATGCTTCTTCCACTGAAACATAAAATTTAAAATAATTTATACCAAGTATGTTAACAAACGTTAACATAATAGTGACAAAGTTTTATTTTGCAAGTTTTTTAGAAGTAGCAAAAATATATGTGCACAGTTGTCTTGGTAGAATAAAAGTAGACAGGTATCTGTATAATATCAATAGGGTTTTGAACGAACAATAACAAAACTTTTCAATATAAGTCCAGAACCTGTTAAGGCACTCAGGAGGGGGGTCTCTAGGTGGGGAGAGTGGTTTTTATTCCAGTTCTATTCCTTTGAAAGCTTTCTGAATAACCATCAAAGTGACCACAAATGGGGTTTTTCCACATTAATATGTTTGTTGAACCCTGCTTCAATTTATTTCAAAACATAGGGAAGAGATGAGACTGGTTAAAGGCTCTATTAAAGGCTCCGTGAAAACTACAAAGAAAGGCAAACAGTAACCAGAAGCCTGGTAGCCTAGTTCAGGCAGCTGACTTTTCTCACCTTCCAGTTGGTGCTTCACCTGAAGGGACCTCCTTGCCCCACCACACAGAAATGTTGCTTTGTATCTGCTCACACTGTTCAGATCCAGGAAGAGGAGGAGATGGGAGTTGGGCTAAAGTTTTCATTACCAGCCGTGCTGTGTTTCCCCTTCTGAGAAAGATCCTTCTCAGACTAACAGGCAGGCTGATGAGTTAGCTTAGTTGATGAATCAGTATCACCTGAAAAGCTTCTGAGGCCACAGACTGTTGGGGCTTACTCATGGTATTCTTGGTTCAAAAGTCTGGGGTGGGGACAGAGAGTTTGAGTTTTAGGCAACTTAATAAGAGGCTGCTGCTGGTCCCTGAACCATACTTTGAGAATCTCTGATTTAGACCAATGTTCATAAAATGTGATACATTTAGGTTGTACAAGGATGGATAATTTTTAAAAATCTGATTGAAAAAGCATAAAAGTAGAAGTCCCGTATGTAAACTTTCCACTGTAGCTTCTTGTGGTTTGTGGCAAGTGAAAAGAGTGCTAGAAAATGCAACCTCTTTTTGCCCATACAATCATAGCCACCTGGGAAGGCTTGCAGCACGCTTGGTTTTCAGGGTCTAGGAGCTCAAGGAACAAGATATAGACACAATGTCCTGGGTCCCAGGCAGCCCTAATTTTAGACAGTTCCCTTCCTCATCCCAACCTTACAATTAGTAGGTGATCAGGAAATGGGCCCTTACTACAGGGGTTACAATGTGTGGCTGTGAATACTTTTACGGTACATGAAGTCAAAACTATTTTTATAATAACTTTTAGACGTTGATTGCCCTTTGAAATTTTATTATCCCATGAGTATACAGGAGATTTTCCAAGGGGCTACATGACATGAAGTATGGCAAAAGAGTGAAGAGAGAAGCAGATGTGAGAATCTAGATGTGAGAATGTCTGGTTTCTATTAAGCCAGATAATGGAATTTGTAAACATGTAATCAAATCCATTCTTTTATTTATTTTATGGTTTGGGAAAGTATACTTATTTTTCATGGAAATAGTACTCTACCAATTATGGTTTATAATTGTGAAATTATTAATAAATATATATTTGTTTTTCAGTTTTAATTTCTAATATGGCATATCTTGACATTAAAATACCCACATCAGCAAAAGCTTGTGGAGCCCCTCAATTATTTTATCAGCTTAATTGAGGTATAATTTACATACCATAAAATTTACTTACTGTGTATGGTTTAAATGACTTTAATGAATTGCTAATAAATTCATTGTATGCACGATCACCTTTTCCACTTTTAGAACATTGTCATTTTTCCAAAAATATATTTCCTCCCCTTTCACAGTCAATCTCTACTCACATCCCTGTCTTCAAGCACCCACTGCTCTGTGTTTTGTCTGGAGGATTTTTGTTTTTGTTGTTGTTACTTTTGCGTTGCTTTCTAAAGATGGGTCGAGCTATGTTTGCCCATGCTTTAGTGCAGTGACACTATTGCACCTCACTGTAGCCTCAACCTCCTGGGCTCAAGCAACCTTCCCTCATCTTTCTGCGTAGCTTGTACTGCAGGCAAACACCACCACACTCAGCCAGTTTGTAATTTCTGGTAGAGAAAGAGTCTTACTCTGTTTCCCAAGCTGATCTCACATTCTTGGGCTTAAGTAATCCTCCCGTCTTGGCCTCCAGAATTCCTGAGATTACAGGTGTGAGGCACCCCACCTGATATGTCCATAGGGTTTTGACTTATAATGAATATTTCATGTATAATCATTCAATATATAATCTTTTGAGTCATTTAATATGTTTTTGAGATTCATCATGATTTTTTGTGTATATGTGATTTGTTCTTTATTTTATTTTTAAATTTTTTTTGTAATTTCTGCTTTTATTTCAGATTCAGGGAGTAAATGGGCAGCTTCTTTACATGGGTATATTGCATGATGCTGAGGTTTGGGGTATGAATGATTTCATCATACAGACCATGAGCATAGTTTCCAAAAGATGGTTTTTCAGTCCATGCCTTCCTTCCTTGCTTTCCCCCAAGTAGTCCCCAGTATTTATTATTTCCATATTTATGTCTATGTGTACCAATGCTTAAATCCCACTTATAAGTAAAAACATGTGGTGTTTGGTTTTCTGTTCCTGTGTTAATTCACTTAGGATAATGGTCTCCAGCTGCAAAGGAAATAATTTGGCTCTTTGTGTGGCTGCATAATATTCTATGCTATATGTGTGCTACATTTTTTTTATCCAATTCACCTTCGATGGACAAATAAGTGAATTAGCTGTATTTGCTGTTGTGAATAGTACTGTGATAAACACACAAGTGCGTGTGTCTTTCTGATTGAATGATTTATTTTGAGTATATACTCAGTAATGAGATAGGTGGGTCAAAGTGTAACTGTTTTAAATTATCTAAGAAATCTCCAAACTGCTTTTCACAGTTACTGAATTAACTTACATTCCCATCAACAGTGTGAAAATGTTCCCTTTTCTCCACAGCCTTATCAGCATCTGTTATTACGTAATGTCTTAATAATAGTCACTCTAACTGGTGTGAGATAGTATCTCATTGTGGTTTTGGTTTGCATTTCTCTGATGATTACTGATTACAAGCATCTGTTCAGGTTTATTGGCCATTTGTATGTCTTCCTTTGAGAAGTATCTGTTTATATTCTGTCGGGGACGGCATTAATGCCAGGGAGTTCTCGGCCAGTGAGAAGTCCCGATACCTGGAAGAGAGAGCCCATGAGAAAACATAGGAGACAGAGAAGCGGGGTCTGGAAGGCTGAAAAGGTAACGTCTAAACAGCAATTTTATTTGTGCATAGGGTCCCAATATATACTGTCAGCTTTCAGACACTGACGTCAGTCCACACTGTTTCAGCTAAAACATTAAAGGGAACAGAAGGTTACAAAATCTGGCAAAGTAGATAAGATACAAGTTAAAAGAGAACAGTACTGAAGTCACAAAATAACCACAAAATGATGTAAAACAAGAGGATGCTCTTCTTATTATCTATTGTGAAAGAGTTTTATATTTAACAAAGTAACATTCTTTAAAGGTCAGACCCACCACAAATTCCAGGAACAGTAATCTTAAAGAATCACATGAATAATAACAGGGTTCAAGCTGTACTTGATAAACAGAGTCACAAAACTAGTCCAAAGCAGGAACCGAGACAAAACACAATGTCTTAGTAAAACCACACAGCTGTCACCAGTCCACTGTGTAAGGCCTGGGAGATCAAAATAGCCCTTTTACATGATTCCTTATCCTTAGTTCCTGCTTTCCCATAGTTTGACTGCCTCCAGGAGGGGGAAAATGCTTCTGGGCTCAAGCTCACATTATGGCGGAGGCACTTTTGGGGATCTCTATGTTGGAGCGACACCCACAATATTCTTTGCCCAATTTTCTTTTCCTTTTCTTTTTTTAATTATACTTTAAGTTCTGGGATACATGTGCAGAAAGTGTGGGTTTCTTACATAGGTATACACGTGTCATGGTGGTTTGCTGCACCCATCAATCCATCATCTACATTAGGTATTTCTCCTAATGCTGTCTCTTCCCTTGTTCCCACTCCCAACAGGTCCCGGTGTGTGATGTTCCCCTCCCTATGACCGTATGTTCTCATTGTTCAAGTCTCACTTATGAGTGAGAACATGCAGTGTTTGATTTTCTGTTTCTGTGTTAGTTTGCTGAGAATGATGGTTTCCAGCTTCATCCATGTCCCTGCAAAGGACATGAATTCATCCTTTTTTATGGCTGCATAGTATTCCACAGTGCATATGTGCCATATTTTCTGTATTCAGTCTATCATTGATGGGCATTTGGGTTGGTTCTGAGTCTTTGCTCTTGTAAACAGTGCTACAATAAACATAGATGTCCATGTGTCTTTATAGCAGAATGTTTTATAATCCTTTGTATATATACACAGTAATAGGATTGCTGGGTCAAATGGTATTTCTGGTTGTAAATCCTTGAGGAATTACCACACTGTCTTCCACGATGATTGAAATTTATGTTCCCACCAACAGCATACAAGTGTTTCTAT
Source organism: Alouatta palliata (assembly GCA_004027835.1). Lineage (NCBI taxonomy): Eukaryota > Metazoa > Chordata > Mammalia > Primates > Atelidae > Alouatta > Alouatta palliata. The sequence continues at coordinate 9,822 of PVKV010027881.1, read as the reverse complement.
TTCTTCACATTCTCTCCAGCATCTGTTTTTTCCTGACTTTTTAATAATCAACATTCTAACTGGCTTGAGATGGTATCTCATTGTGGTTTTGATTTGCATTTCTCTAATGACCAGTGATGATGAGCTTTTTTTTCATGTGTTTACTGGCTTCATAAATGTCTTCTTTTGAGAAGTGTCTGTTCATGTATTTTGCCCACTTTTTGATGGGTTGTTTTTTTCTTGTACATTTGTTTAAGTTCTTTGTAGATTCTGGATATTAGCCTTTTGTCAGTGGTTAGATTGCAAAAAAGTTTCTGCTATTTTGTAGGTTGCCTTTTTAGTAAATAGGGAATTCTTTCCTCATTGCTTGTTTTTATCAGATTGGTCAAAGATCAGATGGTTGTAGAATGTGTGGTGTTATTTCTGAGACCTCTTCTTTTTCATTGATCTATATTTCTGTTTTGCTACTAGTACCATGCTGTTTTTGTTATTGTAAGCTTATAGTATAGTTTGAAGTCAGGTAGCGTGATGCTTCCAGCTTTGCTATTTTTGCTTAGGATTTTCTTGGCTATATGGGGTCTTTTTCGGTTCCATATGAAATTTAAAGCACTTTTTCTAATTCTGTGAAGAATATCAATGGTAGTTGATGAGAACAGCATTGAATCTTTAAATTACTTTGTTTTCACAATGTTGATTCTTCCTATCAATGAGCATGGAATGTTTTTCCATCTGTTTGTGTCCTCTTTTATTTCCTGGACAAGTGGTTTCTAGTTCCCCTTGAAGAGGTCCTTCACACTCCTTGCAAGTTGTATTCCTAGGTATTTTATTCTCTTTGTAGCAATCGTGAATGGGAGTTCACTCATAATTTGGCTCTCTGTTTAGCTGTTATTCATGTATAGGAATGCTTGTGATTTTTGCACACTGATTTTGTATTCTGAGAATTTGCTGAAGTTGCTTATCAGCTTAAGGAGATTTTGGGCTGAGATGAGGGGGTCTTCTAAATATATAACCGTGTTATCTGCAAACAGAGACAGTTTGACTTCTTTATTCCTATTTGAATATCTTTATTTCTTTCTCTTGCCTGATTGCCCTGGCCAGAGCTTCTAATACTATGCTGAACAAGAGTGGTGAGAGAGGGCATCCTTGTATTGTGACAGTTTTCAAAAGGAATGCTTCTGGCTTATGCCCATTTAGTATGATATTGGCTGTGGGTTTGTCATAAATAGCTCTTATTATTTATATTCTACTGCTGGATTCACAAGTATAAGAAGATGTCTGTGAAAAAGTTTTTGCTGAAGGCTTAAGTCAAAAGGGCAAGCTGTATGGAAAGCTGTATGGTCAATAACTGAAATCATTTTCTGATATCCACCTTTTTCTGGCTATTGACTGCTCCCAAGTCAGCTTCTTCGATAATTTCTTACTTCCACCTTTTAATATCTAGTTTACAAATAATTTATAAATTGTGTTGCAACAAAAAATGCAAAATAGCAGAAAATGATAAATATTTTAAAATGAATAACTCATTTCCCAACTCTACCAAAATTTAATAATTAAGTCTGGATTCCTCCCTTTCCTGAAGCATTTCTCACCTCAAAATTCAGCTCTGGTGTGGGAGGGGAATGGATCCAAGATGGCTGAATAGGAACAGCTCTGGAGTGTAGTTCCTAGTGAGAACAATGCAGAGGGTGAGTGATTACCACATTTCCAAATGAGTTTTTACTGCTTATGGACCAGGAGATTTCCAGGCTGAAAAGAATCATGAGTTTCCAGCATGGCTGTTTCAGCCAGTGAAGCAGGTTTCCACACAAAACTCAAACAAATCTCAGTGGCCATTTCAACTGGCACCTGGAACCCCTGGGAGGCAGAGCTGCCCATTAAACTGAAAAAAAGGGGGCTGAAACAGGGAACCAGGGGACCTGGCTTGGCAGGACCCACCCCCACAAAGATCAGCAATCTGAAACACTCTGGATTGAGCCTTTTGCAGCAAGTACGGCTTGACATGGGTTGGTCCAGCTCTGTGGGGGGAAGGGCGTCCACCATTACTGGGAAAGTCCACCATTACCAAGGCAATTTGCCATTACTGAAGCAGTCCACCGTTACCAAGGCAGTCCAGCACTACTGAGGCAATCCGCCCTTAATGAGGCAGTCAGCCATTACAGAGGCAGTCCACCATTACTGAGGTAGTTCTAACTATACCTCTGTAAACAAAACTACAAGGAAGTTCACACAGCAGCTGGGCAGAGCCCACAGCAGCTCTGCAACACCTCTACTGGCAGACTGGGACTAGGCTACCTCCTTGCTAGGCAGAGCATCTCTGAGAAAAGGCAGCAGCACATCAGGAACTTATAAATAAAGCCCCATTTTCCCAGGACAGAGCACCTGGGAGAAAAGGTGGTTATGAGTTCTGCTGCAGCAGACTTAAACATACCTGCCCAGCAGCTCTGAACAGAACAACAGAGCTCACAGCTCAGCATGTGAGCTCCTATAAGGGACAGACTGTCTCCTCAAGCAGCTCCATGAGCCCCATATATCCAAAGAGACACCTCATAAAGGAGAGCTTAGGCTGACATCTGGTGGGTATCCTTCTGGGATGAAGATAACAGAAGAAGAAACTGGTAGCAACCTTTACTGTTCTGCAGCCACCACAGGTGATATCCAGGAAAGCAGGGTCTGGAATGGACCTCTAAGGGTCCTACAGCAGAGGGGCCTGACTGTTAGAAAGAACTAACTAACATCAACAAAAAGAATGTCCACTCAGAGACTCCATCCAAAAGACACCAACTAAAAGACCACAGGCAGATAAATCCACAAAGATGGGAAGAAATCAACACAAAAAGGATGAAAACACCAAAAACCAGAATGCCTCTCCTCCTCCAAGGGATCACAATTCCTCACCATCAAGGGAACAAAGCTGGATGGAGAATGAGTCTGATGAATTGACAGAGACAGGCTTCAGGAGGCGGGTAATAAGAAACTTCTGTGAGCTAAAGGAACATGTTCTATCCCAATTCAAAGAAACTAAGAACCTTAAAAAAAGGTTTGATGAAATGCTAAAGAGAATAAACAGCTTAGAGAAGGATATAAATGACTTGATGGAGCTGAAAAACACACCATAAGAACTTTGTGAAGCATAAAGTTTCAATAACCAAGTAGACCAAGCAGAAGAAAGGATGTTGGAGATTGAAGATCAACTCAATGAAATAAAATGAGAAGGCAAAATTGGAGAAAAAAGAATGTAAAGAAATTAAGAAAGCCTCCAAGAAATACGGGATTATGTTAAAAGACCTAATCTACACTTGATAGAGAGAATGTGAATGAGAGAATGTGACAGAGAGAATGAATCCAAGCTGGAAAACACGCTTCAGGATATTATCCAGGAGAATTTCCCCAACCTAGCAAGGCAGGCCAATATTCAAGTCCAGGAAATACAGAGAACACCACAAAGATATTTCTCAAGACGACCAAAATCAAGGCACATAATTGGCAGATTCACCAGGATTGAAATGAAGGAAAAAAATGCTAAGTGCAGCTAGAGAGAAAGACCGGGTTACCCACAAAGGGAAGCCCATGAGACTCACAGTGGATCTCTCTGCAGAAACCCTACAATCCAGAAGAGAGAGGGAGCCAATACTCAACATCTTTAAAGAAAATAACTTTCAACCTAGAATTTCATATCCAGCCAAACTATGCTTCATAAGCGAAGGAAAAAGAAAATCCTTTATAAACAAGCAATTGCGCAGAGATTTCATCACTACCAGGCCTGCCTTATAAGAGCTCCTGAAAGAAGCACTAAATGTAGAAAGCAACAACGAGTACCAGCCACTCCAAAAAAGTATCAAATGATAAAGAGCATTGATAAAATGGAGAAAATAAATCAACCAATGGGCAAAACAACCAGCTAGCATCCAAATGGCAGGATCAAATTCACACATAAAAATATTAACGTTAAATATAAATGTGCTAAATGCCCCAATCAAAAGACACAGACTGGCAAATTGGGTAAAAAGTCAAAACCTATTGGTGTGCTCTATTCAGGAACCCATCTCACATGCAAGGACACACATGGGCTCAAAATAAAGGAATAAAGGGATGGAGGAAGATTTACCAAGAAAATAGAGAGCAAAAAAAAAAAAAAAAAAAGAAAAAAGCAAGAGTTGCAATCCTAGTCTCTGATAAAATAGACTTTAAACCAACAAAGATCAAAAGAGAGAAAGAAGGGCATTACATAATGGTAAAAGGATCGATGTAACAAGAAGAGCTAGCAATCCTACACATATATGCACCCCATACAGGAGCACCCAGATACATAAAGCAAGTTCTTAAGCACTACAAAGAGACTTAGACTCCCACACAATAATAGTGGGAGACTTTAACACTCCACTGTCTATATTAGACAGAGCAATGAGACAGAAAATTAACAAGGATATCCAGGACTTGAAGTCAGATCTAGATCAAGCAAACCTAATAAACTTCTACAGAACTCTCTTCCCCAAATCCACAGAATATACATTCTCCTCAGCACCACATTGAACCTGCTCTAAAATTGACCACATAATTGGAAGTAAATCACTACTCAGAGTATGCAAAAGAATGGAAATCATAACAAACAGTCTCTCGACCACAGTGCAATCAAATTAGAACTCAGGATTAAGAAGCTAACTCAGAACCATACAACTTCATGGAAACTGAACAACTGTCTGTTGAATGTTGACTGGATAAACAATAAAATTAAGGTAGAAATAAAGATGTTCTTCGAAATCAATCAGAAAGAATACACAATGTACCAAAATCTCTGAGACATATATAAAGCAGTGTCTAGAGGGAAATTTATAGCAATAAATGCCCACATGAGAAGAAAGGAAAGATGTAAAATCGACACCCTATCATCAAAATTGAAAGAGCTAGAGGAGCAACATCAAAAAAACTCAAAAGCTAGCAGAAAACAAGAAATAACTAAGATCAGAGCAGAACTGAAGGACACAGAGACACAAAAACCCTTCAAAATATCAGTAAATCTAGGAGCTAGATTTTTGAAAAGATCAACAAAATAGATCACTAGCCATATTAATAAAAAAGAAAAGAGAAAATAATCAAATAGATGCAATAAAAAATGATAAAGGGGATATCACCACAGATTCCACAGAAATTCAAACCATCATCAGAGATTATTACAAATAACTCTATGCACATCAACTAGTAAACCTGGAAGAAATGGATAAAGTCCTGGACGCTTGCATCCTCCCAAGCCTAAACCAGGAAGAAGTCGAAACCCTGAATAGACCAATAACAAGGGATGAAGTTGAGGCAGCAATTAAGAGTTTACCACCCAAAAAAAGCCCAGTTGTCTTCACTGCTGGAAGACAACTCAAGACCTGTGCTTTATTGAGAGGCACATTTTTCTTAAATAAGTCAGAATAATAATTGCATATTTAGAGAAAGAGAGAAAGAACAAAAATATAAAGTATCTACTTAGGGTTGATCTGTAACCCAAATTGGGCTTAACTCTGTCCAAATATGTATATTGAGGGTAAACTGGTAATTTGAGCTGAGAGCTTGGGATAAAAAAGGCATAAACATCATCACTATCAAGGACTGTCCAGGTCCATTCCCCCTGTGTCAACAGCTTCTAGTTGCAATCTCTAAATTGCCCACACCCTCACCACAATCGTACTGCCTGATGGAATGCAATAGTGAGTGAGGTGGATGGCAAGGTAGAAAGGCTGATCCCAGGTTTATGTATAGAAAGGCTGGGAGGTGGAGCAGGGTTACTATTACTTTTTCTTACCTCACTCCCTTTTTGCCAGAACCTTTTTCTGTTCTACTTCTCTTTATTGTACCAAATACATTCTCTCTAACACAAGCTATCTCATCATTTTGGCAGCTAGCTACAAGGAAGAGGCCTGGAATGCAGTTCTCCTTCCTACCTGTCACTGGGAACAGGAGCTACAGAAACTAGGGTGGGGAGGTACTGTAGAGCTGGGTAAAGCCACAAGCTGAATAAACCAGAAAACCCAACTTCTAACTCCTATCCCAAAGGATCAGTGATATTCTGAAGGTGCTGAGAGAGTGAGGATCTATGTCAGTTATCATGTGGGGCACTCAAATCAAAGTCCCCCTAGGTGCTGATTAGAATCATCACCTATTGTGGCAGCTACTTTTTCATACCCAGGAGAGACAAACTGAAACCCTGAGAGCTGATCTGGGCAAGTTGCTTTCTCTGACTCTCCATAAGAAATGTGCAAAGCAGTATGGCAGCACAATTTGCATTCCAGAGAAGAGCTCCGGTCACAAGTACCCTGTGGGCCAGTTTCCTGAGCTTTTCCACTTGATGCTTTCAATCCTCATCTCACGAGTCATTGGAGAGGCTAACGTATAATGACTTTTGGAGGAGCTGAAAAGAATGAAACATTACTAGCAAAACTGACATATTTTAAGAGTTAAAATGCAGATCCCTTTAGATAGGCCCTCTGAAAGAAATTCTTTTGACTGCAGTAGCAGCAGCAAAAACTCTGCTAAGGACAGCTTCCTCAGCACAACTTCCCAGCCACTATTCCCACCTGCAAAGTACATATTCTGGTCTGCATTTTTTTTTTCTATCAGTATGTTGCTTTGATTCATCGTTGATACACATGAGAGCAGAATAATAAAGTAGGTAGTTTGAGCCTGTGTGTGACGGGGGTTCAGCACTGGCATCACGGTTTGGTTTGTATATTCCTCTGGTCCAGTACATCAAATGGGGAATGACTTGTGTCATGTGAAACTCAGAGCAACGGCCAACAATAGCAGGGATCTTCTGGATATGGAACCTGCTGCTAGAGCACATGCTTGGGAACCAAAGAGATGAGCAGGCCATGTTAGGAAGGGCAGCAAGAAGAAGAGAAAACATGAGTTAATATTTAAAATGCGATGCAAAATAAAATGGAGGTTATAGTCATATCCTTCCAACCGTATTTTGCTGAAATTGTTTCTGGATTTGGAAGCTCCCTTGTTAAGCTAAACTGCAAAAATAAGATTAGATGAGGAGAAAAGGTAATTTCTGAAATATATTAAACATAATACAATTACTGTGCAATTATATATGAAATCCAGAAAAGCCTATTTCCTTCATGCCATGTGATCAGTTTTGTTATAGTTGTATGTTCTTATTTTATGCTGTCTACTGGTTTTCTTGTCTTTGCATATTCTTGATGCAAACCAGTGAACGCGTATAAAGTGTAAACACTAGGACCTCAACATGGAGCCTACCCAAATGATTTAGCTGTGTAGCATTGCTTGTCTTGTCCACTGCGCAAGCAACATGCATAAAATATACATTCTGTATGTTACTGAGGTCTGGCTGATGTGGAGGAAGAAGTGTGAGAACGAGGACGGGGAAGAAGAAGCTAACTCCAACAGTCTACTCTTTAGTATCCTCCCTTTACCTAAAACAAAACAAACAACTCATCAGCTACTAGTGAATAACACATTTAAATTTACTGAGAGGAAGTAGTTAAACAGCAAAACCAAGATGTAGAGGTTAAGGGAAGGTTGTTTTGCTCCTGTCCATTGACCTACGTACACTGAAGCGAAATTGGGAAACTGCGGCATATTTGGTCACAAGGTCTTTCTGTTTACATTCATAATTTCTCTTCTTTCTTCTCTTTATTTTTTGTTGTTCTTCAGAGAACACCTTTATGAGTGTTTTAAAATTCTGATCAGAACTGGCAGTGGGAAAAGAGCTGAGGAAATAATGGAGACTCGTACTTATGTGACACATTCACAAACCCTATGAATTTTTAATGAAGGCACAATGTCCACAATTAGATTAGAAATGAGGTTTTCTTTGTAGGCGCTCTTATAGCAAGTGGTGTGCAAGTGAATTTTATTTTATATTCAGTAAACGATACCAACTGCAAAAAACAATACAATTTAATAGAAAATAAAAACGAATCATTGATTGTTCATAGCTCCTTTTTCATCTCTTAGATTTACAAAAGTATTGCAGTTAAAAAAAATTGCATTTCATTTTATTTAAATACCACATGGATGCCAAAGCAACTCAATGGTACAGAAAGTCATTTTCAGTCATGACCTAAAGCTGTCCTTTTGCATTGCATGGAGAACTTTTTGTTTGATTTGTTTTAAACTGTAAAAATAACTTCTAAATGTGGACCTTTGGGGAGAAAGATATGAAGCTTCCCTATTCGCAAACTAAACCATTTCAAATGAACATTAAAAAAAATCTAATAGTGTAGAAAATAAAGAAATAGAATGGCCTGATGGATACTTCATTTGCATTTTGATTCTGAAGCTTAACCCTTGCCTTCATAGGGGTTAGGTTTCCAGCTTCGCAGAAATAACAGTTTCCAGTCCTTCTTAGATGGTTTCCAAAGTCCTTCAGATTCTGGCTCCTGGTCACTCTGGCACATCATTTCCTAAAGCTTCTGCTTCTCTTGGAATTGCCACAACACAGTTCTTTTTACTCTTCCTTGAGTCTAGCAAATGTGGTCTTCTCTTAGTGACTGTGCCCTTGCGGTTTCTCCAGATACCTGCACAACCACCCTGTTCCCTCACCTGGGTCCTTCTCTGATGAAATGTCATCCCTGACCTCTACCTAAAACAGCAACTGCAGTTACCTTCTGTCCTTCTACTAGTCTTATTTTCTTTCTCTCTAGGATTTCTTGGCATCTGAGATTATATTACATAGTTATTTCTTTGATAAGTTACCCATCCAGGAAGGCAGGCTTATATTTAACCTTTTAAAAATGTTTTTCTTGGTAAATTGCCATCAGCCAAAACAGTGCCTAGTACTTAGTAGACACACATCCTTCCCTCCCACATACTCAAATTCATTGATTAAATATTATGAGTGAGTGGGTACATATACACACACTGTATTAATCATTACCATTTGATTTTCTGTATTCCCGATGCTTTGACATCTGGGTTCTTGCTGACATTGGAGAGATCACCCTTCCCAGGGCTAGGCAATCCAAGAGAGCAAATACCTCACCTGGGAGCACACACTTCAAAGGCAAACCAACCAATCCAGAGCCCAAACCCTCAACCACCTCCTTTACTGGCTCTCAGATGCTAAACCACTATTCCTCTGGCCTAATCACCCCAGAGCCAAGTATCCTGTACCTGACAGAGCCCTTATACCCTAGAGCTTAAATTATTCAAGCTAGTCCATCCTATGCCTGTTTATCCCACCTTGCCTTGTCTCCTCTTTTGCAGAAATCACAATAAAGGTGCTCTCACTTCCTCTCCCTTCTGACTGATCCTGGTGCCTCCCTGTGTGGCTCCTCGTGGTGTGGGGTGGCATGTTCCCTTCTCTTGGGAACTGTGAGTAACATACTGTCTTTTCTATGGCAGTCATCTCCTGATCTGCTGGCCTTATCACATCCAATAATAATAAAATGCAAATACAAAAAATAATAATAAAATGTGTTTGCATTTGAAAATAAAATTTTCAAATGTAAACACATAAACACTCAAATAAAATTCACTGTATTTTCAAGGACAATGAAATATACTAATCACCTGAAGTTATGGTTTTCCTGGACTCATAAGAAACAAAATCAGGCAGGGTACAGTGGCTCACACCTGTAATCCCAGCGTTTTGGGAGGCTGAGGCAGGTGGATCAACTTGAGGCCAGGAGTTTGAGACCAGCTCGGCCAACATGGTGAAATCCCATCTCCATTAAAAATATATTTTAAAAAAAATTAGCTGGGTGTGGTGGCACACATCTGTAATCCCAGCTACTTGGAGGTTGAGGCAGGAGAATTGCTTGAGCCTGGGAGGCAGAGGTTGCAGTGAGCCAAGATCATGCCACTGCACTCCAGCCTGGGCAACAGAGTGAG
>PVKV010027880.1:0-25785 GCA_004027835.1 Alouatta palliata | reverse complement strand
ACACGTTGACCTTTTAATATTCCAAGGGGATCAAGATCTTTTTCAAACACAGAAAGAAACTGGGCTTTCTACAATGTTAACCCTAAGAGGTATTCTCCTTTATAAACTACAATATTATCGTCAGTTTCATATACTTTTACTTTATAAAGAACTCCTACAGGAAGAACTTTCTGGAGGTTGTCCCAGATATAAACAGCTACATTTTCAGTCGTGCTCACCACATCTGCAAAGTATGGCACATCCATATCCAGATTCTTATGATCAAGGGGCTGCATAATTGCCTCCTCCATATGGTTTTTGAGATCAGTCCAACTCATAACCTGTCCCGTAGCAGGGTCAATCTCTCCATGTATTGTCACCACAACTTTATAATTGTGCCCATGGCCATTTGGATTGCTGCATTTCCCAAACAGTTTCAAGTTTTGTTCATCACTTAGAAATTTACTGTGCAGCCGGTGGTCGCGCTGAAGTAGATGCGGCGGGACACTTGCGCCTTGGGACGACGGCCGCCACCCACCGCGCTCATCATCTTCCCGGTGCTCTCTGCGCCGCTCGGCCCGCACCTTCTCCAGCGGCGCGGCCTGCGCCTCCCTCCACGGCTGCGCAGTGCGGGCCGGCGCCGAGGTTCCATCTCTTTAAAAAAAAAAAAAAAAAAAAAAAAAAAGCAGTGTGGCTGGGTGCAGTGGCTCACGCCTGTAATCTCAGCACTTTGGGAGGCCGAACAGGCAGATCACCTGAGGCCAGGAGTTCGAGATTAACCTGGCCAACGCTGTGAGACTCCTGTCTCTACTAAAAATGCAAATATTAGCTGGGCGTGGTGGCGTGTGCCTGCAGTTCCAGCTACTTGGGAGGCTGAAGCAGGAGAATTGCTTGAACTCGGGGGGCAGAGGTTGCAGTGAGCTGACACTGTGCCACTGCACTCCAGCCTGGGTGACTGAGCAAGACTCTGTCCCTCCACCCCCAAAAAAGTATCTTATTGTTGTTTTAATTTATGTATTTTTGATTTCTACTGCAATTGATGTGTTTTGTTTCTTGGCTAGCTAGAAATCCTTTTCTGTTAATTACTTGTTCATGCATTTTGTCCTTTTTTCCCCTACTCGTTACTTGTATTTTTCTTACTACTTTGTGAGAGATTTTATTATTTTTTGGAAAATTTTGTCAAATGTCTGACCAATATTTCCTCCTAACCTGTTGCTTTTGACTTAATTTTGATAATGGCATCTTTTCAGTCTGTATTATCTAAGTTATATTTTAATGAGTCAAATTTATTGGGTTTTGTTTCCAATTTAAATCTTGTTTAATATTTATTGACTCACATCTGGTGAATAGTGAGAAATGTAGCATACTCAATCATCAAGGATATCTTTTCAAATTGATATGCTTTTTTTTTTTTTTTTTTTTTTTTTTTTTAATAAAGATGGGGTTTCACCATGTTGGTCAGGCTGGTCTTGAACTCCCGACCTCAGGCGACCCGCCCGCCTTGGCCTCCAAAGTGCTTGAATTACAGGCGTGAGTCACCGCGCCCGCCTGGCCTTCAAATTGATATTCTTTAAATACCTTTTATACATTTATTTAAGATGGCAGAAAGATACTATTTTTCTTTTCATTATAGTAGAATATGACTTTCTTCATATGCTGAATAAGGGATTTTTCCTATGCTGCAAAATGTAGCAAAGTTTTTAAAACTTATTTAGCATTATTTTTCATTTCAGTCTTTCTATGGTTCACAGGTAGACTTTACAAAGGATGAAATTGATTTCTGCTACTAAGTGGATCTATCTTCAAGGGAGGGCCTTCAGAACACAAGGAAAGACAGGAAAGATGAGGGCCCAAAGGGAGGACAGACTCCCATTCTGGGTGGAGGGCCTGATTCTCACTGCTTCTTCATTCCTACCAATGCTCCTGAATCTCTCAATTATATTTAGTTGACAGAATAAGGAGTTAAAACAGGCTAGGTCTTGGATTAGAAGTCGACAGCATTTTTATATGCAGGGTTTTGGTTTCTTAGTCTAAATTGGTTGATTGATTGATTGATTGATTGATTGGCAGGGTCTCACTCTGTTGCCTAGGCTGGATGCAGTGATGCAATCACTGCTCTCTCCAGCCCCAACTTCCCCGGCTCAGGTGATTCTCCCACCTCAGCCTCCCGAGTAGCTGGGACTACACCATGCCCTGCTAACTTTTTGTATTTTTTTGTAGAAACAGAGTTTTGCCATGTTTCCCAGGCTTGTCCTGGGCCGAAGTGATCACCTGCCTTGGCCTCTCAAAGTGCTGGGATTATAGGCGTGAGCCACTGTGCCTGGCTTTGTCTAAATTTATAAACCTGTAAACTGAATCTCTTATTTTTTTTTCAATAACACCATCCCAATCTAAATCATCCTAATCCATATTAGTGCTTGGTACTAAGTATTTGTCTACAACCCCTCCTCTTCCTATTCCTCCACTTCCTTCTCCTCTTTTATATTATTATTATTTCTGGATAACCAGTAGCCCTTTTGAGAAAAGCCTGATGATCAAGGTCAGTGGTTCTCAGTTGGGGCATGCACATCAGAATGGCTTGGGGAGCTTAAAAAAAAACACACTCCTGGGCTCTACCCCAGATTTGAGGAATCAGAATCATGGGGCGGAAAGGGTCAGGAATTCTGAAATGTTTCAAATCTTCTCAGGTCATCCTGATGTGCAGAGTTGAGAATACCCCAGGTATTTTAACACACGACCTTATCTTTGAAGAACAGAAGCGACCCCATGGTGATAACAGTCAGCCAACGTGACTAATTCTACAGGACAAATGACCCAGTTTCCTCAACAAATAAATGTCATGAAATACATGGAGCAGGGAGGTGGAAACTGTTGTAAGTCAAAAGACTTGAGATGTGACAACCAAATGCAATGTGTAAACCTTATTTGGATCCCAATCTGAACAGACCGAAAATGGACATTTTTGAGACACTTAGGGAAAATGGTACACAGATTATTTGATATGAAGGAATTATTTTTGTTGGATATGATATTGGTACAGCGGTTGTGTTGAAAAACAAAGTCCTTATTTGTTAGAAAGAAATACTGATGAATTTATGGGTGAAATAATATATCTGAAATTTGCTTTTAAATATTCCAGAGGCTGGGTGTGATGGCTCATGCCTATAATCCCGACACTTTGGGAGTCTGAAGTGGGCGGATCACCTGAGGTCAGGAGTTTGAGAACAGCCTCGCTAACAGGATGAAACCCCATCTCTACTAAAAATACAAAAATTAGCTGGGGGTGGCGGCGCTCACCTGCAGTCCCAGCTGCGGGAGGGGGCTGAGGCAGAAGCACTTGAACCCGGGATGCAGAGTTTGCAGTGAGCCAAGATCAAGGCACTGCACTCGAGCCTGGGTGACAGAGAGAGGCTCCTTCTAAAATACATATATATATATATATATATATATATATATGTAAATCTTCTGGAAAAAAAAACCATATGGAAGGAAATGGTGAAGCAAGAACAACAGTGTTGATAACTGTGAAAACTGGGATGACAGGTATGAGGAGGTTCTTTGTACTGTTTACTTTTGTATATGTTTGAACATTTCAGTAATAAAAACATTTTAAAACAATAACATCATCCACAGGGATCTGAAGACCTGAACTCCTCCCAAGTCTGGTTTTCCTGATCCAGACTCTCCTGGGCCTTGTCAGCATTTCCTTTTGGTAGGTTCTTAGTTCCTTTGGGGCGTACCTGATTGAATCAAGAAACTGTATACAAACTTTTCCTCCTTGCCTGCTTCTTGCCCCTGGGAGTGCAGTGGAAAACCAGATCCAGAGAGGCAGTTTACTGCTGATGCTTCACATCCTGTGTATTATAGTGACACTGGGTGTTGGTACCAGAGCAGGGTGACTTACCCACCTGCAAATTTAGCCCAGACCTCTCCCCTCCACCCACTCCATCGGTGGTGTGGCACATGAGCACTGGGTTGGAGTGCAGGAGTGTGAATTCCAAGAGCAGCTGTGCAGCTGAGTCTTGTACAAATACCTTGTAGGGGAGAGGGGAGTGTGGTGTCATCAAAGCAAGCAGGTGAAACAAAAAGGCTAGGTGTTCTCTTACTGAAATACATCAGGGAGGCAGGGTGTGGTGGCTCACGCCTGTAATACCAACACCTTGGGAGGCCAAGGTGGGCAGATCACTTGAGCCCAGGAGTTTGAGACTAACCTGAGCAACATGGCAAAACCCATCCCTACAAAATAATACAAAAATTAGCCTGGTGTAGTTGCTCACACCTGTAGTCCCAGCTACTCAGGAGTTTGAGGTGGGAGAATAGCTTGAGTCCAGGAGGTCGAGGCTGCAGTGAGCCATGATGGAGCCACTACCCTACAGCCTGGATGACTGAGCAAGACCTTGTCTCAAAAAAAAAAAAAAAAAAAAAGAAATCATCAGCGAGAAGAGCAAGAATCATTTCAATCTGGACTTAGCGAGAAAGGAGCCCCAAAGTGGCTAGGAATTGGTTTCTCTATATTGTGTTTCAAAAAGTTACTGCTTTCCAAACTTGGTTTTCTTGACTTTTAAATTAAGGGTTGTATATATGTGTTTATGTTTAATAAAGAGAATGAGCAGAAAGAGATAATATATAATTTTATGCTATATAACTGTAACTTTATATTTTTCTGAGTTATTTTATTTTTTATTTATTTATTTTTTTGAGACGGAGTCTCACACTGTCACCTGGGCTGGAATACAGTGGCGAGACCTCGGCTCAATGCAACCTCTGCCTCCTGGGTTCAAGAGATTCTCCTGCCTCAGCCTCCCAAGTAGCTGGGATTACAGGTGCTCACCACCATGCTCAGCTAATTAAAAAAAATTTTTTTTAGTAGAGACGAGGTTTCACTATGTGGGCCAGGATGGGCTCAAACTTTTGACCTTGTGATCTGCCCACCTCAGTCTCCCAAAGTGCTAGGATTACAGGCATGAGCCACTGCACCCAGCCACAGTTATTTTATATTCTATATTTATACTTTATATTCTATCTTATAGAAATGTAATTTTATAGTAACGCATGCTCTAACTGCAGTCAGACTCTTCTGGCACTGTGACAAAAGTCCCGCTGGTGGCAGCTTTCCCTAAATCCAGGCCAGATACCTCAGCAGACATCAGCAGCCTCTTGAACTCTAATCTCTTGAGTCCAAGTTCCATGAAGTGCTGTCAACAGAGAACATGCAGGGATGAAACCATCTCTCTGGGCTCTCTCACCTGGCCTCTTGGCTTTTCCTGGGCTCGCTAACTCTTGCTCCCACACCCCAGCTTTCTGATTCATGGTTCTTCTACCTTCACTCCGCTAAAGACACTAGCCTCATTTTCACCCCTCTTCTAAGCTCACATTCCTCTTCCTTCTGATTCTGCTCAGAAGAATGCAGAAAGTGGAGTGATGAGACCGGCAGAGACTTGAACCCACAGGCTGCTTGCTTTCTGGGTGGGAGACACCCCACTGCTCACTCAGCCATCCTCCTTTTCTAGTTTTCCTTCTTACTGAGCAGAGAGTGGCTGCTGGCTTCCCTCCACTGGCTGAAGTCACCTAAAATCTTTGGGCCAATGGCAATTTTGTGCTCTTATTAAATGAAGGAACATGCATGGAAACCCACTCCTGGGTGGCCCACAATGGGGACAAAGGAAACACCACACTGCTTGTGCCAGATCAAGGAGTGTGCCGAGGGCATTTCTCTGCACCACCTTCAGTGCCCCCTTGGAGTTGTCTTGCCAGGTTGAACCTTGACCTCCCAGGAAAAGACAAATGGCAGTGAGTCCCTTCACAGTTGAGTGGTGTGGAAGGCAATGGCGTTGCACGCAGGTTCCGGGATTGCATTCCAGCTTCCCCACATAGTGGCGGTGGGACCTTGGCCAAGGGATTTAGCCTCTCTGAGCCTCAGTTCTTTTATCTTTAAAGTGGGCAGAGTAATAGAACCAAAGGAAATAATATGTCTTCCTTGCCAAGCATGGTTCAGCGCCCAGCAATTTTTCAGTAGTATAACTATTATATAAATGATTTTATTTGATCTTCATTAAACTGCTCTACCAAAAGAAACTGGGTTTTAAGGAGTCATAGGTCAGGCGCAGTGGCTCATGTCTATGATACAAAATGAGCCAGGCGTGGTGATGGTCGCCTGTAATCTCAGGCTGGGGTACGAGAATCGCTTGAGCTCCGGAGGCAGACGTTGCAGTGAGCCAAGGTTGAGACACTGTACTTCAGCCTGGGCAATAGAGTGAGACTCTGTCTCAAAAAATAAAAAAGAAATCAGAAGCATGAATAACAGGACCCTTAGTCATTCAAGACAGAGCCAGGCAGGAGTTAGGATTTCAACTCCCAGGCCAAGGCTCATCCTGATCCTCCAACAGGAGACCCCTTTAGCACTCTGGCCAGTGGGTTTACTTAGGAGACCTGAGGATGCCCCAGTTTGGGAATCAGGAGCTGGTGGTTTCAGGTCAGACAACCTAGAAAGAGTCAGTCTGGTCTGCACACATCAGAATCACCTGGGATTCGTATTATATCTTTGCCTGAGACCACGACATAAGAATTTCTGGACTGGACTCAGACACCAGTCTTAACCGAAAAGCTCCCTTGCGTTTCTCCTGTGTAGTGGGATTGAGTCCCCTGTGCTAGAGGGGCAGAGAGTGCAATGCTGGGAGAAGCATTGCTATTATGTGGAGTGAATGAGAAGACAGGGTCACCAAAGCCATGTGCTGCCCAGTGTTTTCTCTGAGGATGGTTTCAGGACACCATGGGAGAGGCTGGTGACCTTCCTTGCCTGGGACATTGGAGGTACAGCTGCTCCTGCAAGGATCCCCAAGCTTGCCCCCACCCCTCAAGAGCTACTTGAAACCCTGTCCAATTGGTTTATATTTTAGGCTTGCACCACCACCCTGGTAGGTCAACAGTGTCACCTCTGATGGGTAAGTTTGGCACTCAGAGAAGGGTCTGGGCTGGAGGTGTAAACCTGGGAAATCCTGACTGCCTCAGGCTAGAAATAGAAAGCAAAGTCTGGCAGTGGGTGGGAGATGGTGCAGGGGCTCAGAGGAGAGTTTCTGGTGAGGTTTCTGGGGATCACCAATATTTATCTGAGTCTCTTAGCATCTCAGGGGTTGGCTTCCTGTGTCGCCATTTTTGATACCTTCAGGTCAGGTCCAACTGTGCCCTGGGAAGGCTGGAGAGAGCATCTCTTGCTTGGTCGGGGCAGCTGGGAAGGGTGAACCTCTAACCATTGGCAAGGAAAGGTTCTGGGCGCTGGGGAATGTTGTCTGCGGTGACTCCACACTTTTTTTTTTTGAGACAGAGCCTTGCTCCGTCACCAGTCTGGAGTGCAGTGGTGCGATCTCGGCTCACTGCAACCTCCGCCTCCCGGGTTCGAGAGATTCTCCTGCCTCAGCCTCCCGAGTAGCTGGGACTACGGGCGCACACCACCATGTCTGGCTGATTTTTGTATTTTAGTAGAGACGGGATTTCACCATGTTGACCAGGATATCTTGACCTTGTGATCTGCCCGCCTCAGCCTCCCAAAGTGCTGGGATTATAGGCGTGAGCCACTGCGCCCAGTCTGACTCCACACTTCTTTGAGTCTTGCTCAGCCTCAGGGGCTGGTCTGTGCCTGGGCAGCTCACCTGGGCTGGAGGGGTGCAGGAAAGAGCGGGGGTGTGGGCGAGGGGAGAAAGGAGGAGAGTCAGCAGGGGAGGACCCTCTGAGGGTGGAGAGGTGGGGAAAGACTCCGGGGGCCTGTCGGGGAGGAAGAGGAAGGTGGGGGAGGATGGGAAGGCCTGCAGATCAAGGCAGGGAAAGGAGGGCCTGCCTATCTCCACCCCCACATTCCTTCCGGGATTTTTTCCGTTCCCTTGGTTATAGAAGAATAGCAATTAGCAAATTCAGTAAAAATGGAGATTGTTTGTGAATTGGGGGCCAAGATGCATTAGTGAAGGAATGTGACAAGAACTATATATAACCCCTCTCTTGGCCCACCCACCTGTCCGGCAGAGTGAGCGATGGTCTGTTTGTTCTGGGCTGGTATGTAGCTCATTTCACTCTAGGAGCCCACCATCTGGACCTGGGCCTCGCTGCCAGTAGCTCTCGGTGACCATATATGGCAAAATGATATATGTGATAAAAAGAAGCCAAATTCCCCAATTGCGTCAGCCCCTGGAGCATGCAGCCTGCCTGGCTCGAGCCCTTTCTAGCCCTTTCCAGCCCCTCTCCCAGCCTTCTGCCCCCCACCTTTGCTCCGGAAACCGAAGGGGCTCAGAGATTGACTGGGGGAGGGGGATGCTAGGGGGCGGGGCTGCCATCCCTTCACCCGCGCTGCTCAGGCCAGCACTGACCCGAACGTTTGTTTGAGGTGGGGAGGATAATTAGCGAGGGTCTTGCCCCTGGCTTTAAACCAGGAAGATTAGAAACTAAGTGATAACTCACATTCTTTCCAGAAAGCAGCCTGGTGTGGCGCCAGTATGTATGTGGGTAGGAGGTGGGGCGCACAGTCCCACCGGGGTTCTGTCCACCGCAATCCCAAAGATCAAACGGCCCCAACATCCCTTAAATTCCCTTGAACCTTCACCTGCCAGGAAAAACGTTCAGTACACATAGCTTATCTGGGGGAATAAAATAGAATAAAATTTACACACACACAGACACACACACACACACACACACACACACACACTTTCTCGCCCCAAAATTTCTTTTTTCCTTCTGCTCTGCCCTGTCCCCAGCATCCAACGCATGGCTGCGTGCGCCACCCTTCAGTGAGCTCCCACTCTGGACCAGACGGTATAGGCCAGATTCTGGCTCTCACGCAGCTGTCCTGGATGAGGCAGTGGACCACTGCCTTACGGGGCATCCAGCCAGACACAGGGCTCAAGGAAGCTTCTGGGAGGAGGCAACACTGGAGCTGAATCTTAAAGGACAAACAGTAGTTAGCCTAATGATGGATGGGGATTAGAACCGGAAACCCTGGAAACGCCTGGCTGAGGAGAGGAAGCCGGGGAGAGAGGCCAGACGGGGGGTGAGGAGTGCCTCCAGGTGTGTGGAGAGACGTGAGGCTGGGAAGTAAACAGGGGCCAGAGCATAGACCCCTTTTCTAGGAGATGTTAAAGGGCCTGGGTCTCTGTTACCAACCCCCAACCCCTATCCTCCAATGTCACAGCTCAGCCCACTATCCCAGGGCATAGGTCAGGTCGCGCACACACACACACACACACACACACACACACACAAACACACACACGCACACACACACACAGAGATGTATACTCAATGCCACATCACATAAGCAAGGACATTTAGCAAAAGGGAAAGAAAGAAGAAAAATTATGTTCAAATGAGAACCAGGGAGAGAAGGCAAGCTTTGGGGAAGGCAGTCAGCCAGGAAGGGGAGAGGGGGAGTGGGAGTGGGAAGTGCATGGTCGGGGGAGCCAGGAGGCTGTTGATGGAAGGGGAGCTGGAGAATGCTCTGCACTCCCTGCATGGGGAAGGAACAGACAGGAGCGGAGACAGCTGGTCAGCAGAGGTGGTGGGAGTGGGGGGCAAATCACAGTCTAGAGCCCAGCCTCCCCTATCCAAGGCTCAGCCTGGATGTGTGTCCCCTCACACTTCACTTGCTAGGCCAGGAACTGTGGCCCCTCCTTTAGCTGACCACAGTGGCTGGGTCCTGGCTCAGGAGGTCCCTGAGAAAGCCCTCCAGTGTGGTCTAGGAGGGAGATAGGGCCTGGGGGTTCTGTCTGATGCTCCTCTTTAGTGTGGATACATTGACCAGATGTGTTCCCTGACATCCTGAAGGGCTCGAAAGCCTGTTTGAAGGGCGAGTGTCATTCACGGAACATGCCTCAGAGACCCGTGTTCCCTGAGCATTCAAAGGAGAGGGTCAGATTTTAGAACTCAGCTGAGGCTTTGCTTCCACCAGGAAACCCTCCTTGGCTCCTCAGGGCTGGACCAGGATATGTCTGTGTATTCATTTGGAAATCCGAATGCACTGCAGGGGGACACTCTCAGGGCAAGTGAAGCCGCAAGGTGCAATGTCTTTTATGACCCACCTTTGGCCTTGGAAGCTACATGTAGTCACTTCCATTGTATACTGTTCAGAGCTACTGCGATGCCATCAGGGAGGAGACTACGCAAGGGCACCAATTCCAGGAGGGGACGGTCTTTGGGACCATCTTGGAGGTTGGCAGCTGCAGTCACTAAATTTTGGGGTAATTTGTCATGCAGCCATAGATAACTAATAAAGGGGTAGAACCTGTCCTTGATGAGGTGCTTGGCCCAAGGTGGCAGGCAGGTGACGTTGGGTAGGACTTGACTCCGGGTCTCTATCTTAGGATTCTTTTCACAACAAGAGATTACAACATTTAATTAGTTAATTAATTAATTTAGAAAGAGTTTCGCTCTTGTCGCCCAGACTGGAGTGCAGTGGTGTGATTTCAGTTCACTGCAACTTCTGCTTCCCGGGTTCAAGTGATTCTCCTGCCTCAGCTTCCCGAGTAGCTGGGATAACAGGCACTTTCTGTCATGCCCAGGTAATTTTTGTAGTTTTAGTAGAGACGGGGTTTCCCCATGTTGGCCAGGCTGGTCTCGAACTCCTGACCTTAGGTGATCCACCCACCTCGGTTTCCCAAAGTGCCGGGATTACAGACATGAGCCACCATGCCTGGCCAAAAAATTCATTATTAACTGAAGTATAGAAAGAAATGTATTGGTCCACATAATAGAAAGGCCCAGAAACCGTGCTGGTTTTGAGCAGCTGAAATGAAGATGTTAGGAGAAAGTACGTGACTCATAGTCAAATGGGACATGTGGACCAGATAGGAGCGTTTGGAGGGGAGGTCAGCAGCAGTGAGAGTGATGGGCAGTGTGATTCACTGCACTCTTCCCTCCACCTTTTTTTTTTTTTTTGAGATGGAGTTTCACTCTTGTTGCCCAGGCTGGCTCACCACAACCTCCGCCTCCTGGGTTCAAGCAATTCTCCTGCCTCAGACTCCCGAGTAGCTGGGATTACAGGCATGCGCCACCATGCCCGACTAATTATGTATTTTCAGTAGGGACAGGGTTTCTCCATGTTGGTCAGGCCCATTTCAAACTCCCAGCCTCAGGTGATCTGCCTGCCTTGGCCTCCCAAAGTCCTGGGATTACAGGCGTGGGCCCCTGCGCCCGGCCTGTTCTCTCCACTTTTGTGTATGTGCTCAAATTTCTACAGCAAAAAAGTGAAGAACAGCAACAGCAAACAAACAGTGGAGATGTTTCTCTGTGTGTGTGTGTGTGGGGGGGTCAATTTCTTGGTTTATTTCTCTTTCTTTGCACACTTAGAGGATTAACCACAGGCACATGCCCGTCTCAGCAGCTTCACAGCACAGAGCAATTCTCTGCATCCATTTGCCCCAGAGACACATGGGGACACCTCCTCCCCGCAAAGCCCCCAAGACCTTCCAGATGAGGAGCTCTGTCCAGGAGCCCCCTTCTTGTCGTGGGAAGTCCACTATCTGACCCACAAATCTGTTGCCTCTATTTGTTGCTCTCCAATAAATCAATCCAAATGGAGGGCACCTGCGTTGCCAAAGGGATTGACCACTCAGCTTTGACGGATGCAAGAACAGATTCTGAGGGTAGGAACGGACATCGGTCTTGCAAACTGCCCTCTCTGCAGCTGTCAGGACTGAGCTTGTCATGTAGTAGGTAGTCCATAAATATTTGTTGAATGAATAAATATCATCAGGAAAAAAAAAGGTTGTTGTAAGGATACACAGAAGAGCCAGAACCAGAACTGGAAGTCAGATTGGAAGTGGCCCCAGGGACCAGTGGGTCTCTCTCTGCCTGTCTCTCAGGCTGTGTCTTTTCTCACTACGCACCTGCTGACATGTGGCACCTGCCATGGCCTCCCAATGCCACCTCGTGGCATTCTTCACTGTCAACTTTCAGCCCCCTCCTTCCGGCAGCCTTATACTATGAGTGACTTGACTCTCTTACGTATTTGATCGCTTCCTCCAAAACAGACCCTTCCCATCAACATTTAGACATTTAGGTCTTTCCCACTGAAAGAAGCAACCAATCAGCCAAGCCTCTCTAACGCAAGACCTTCTCCAGTTACTGACTTCCTTCCCTTCACGACCAACTTCGGAAAAGGTTTTTCCACATTCCCCGTTTTCGTCTCTCCCCTCACAGTTGTCGCTCATTCCGTTCCGGCTTCCGCCTCCATCTATCACTCCGTTGGTGTAAGTCTTGCTGCAGTGCCAGTGACATCCTAGTTGTTCCAGTTTTCACCTTGCATGACCTGCAGTCACACTAGACACAGATGGTCAAATTTCTCATTGAACTCACCAGGTGTTTTGCCTCTTTCTCTCTGTTGCCTCGTTTCAGCCTCCACCAGCTCAGGTCCACTGCCTCAAGGTGGGATTCCTCAAGGGCCAGCCCAGGGCCCCCTTGCTGTCCATCCTGTCCTTCTCAGTGGGCAGTTGTCTGTGTTCCTTTTTTTTTTTTTTTTTTTTTTCTGAGACAGGGTATCACTCTGTCTCAGGCTGGAATACAGTGGCACAATCTCAGCTCACTGCAGCCTCTGTCTCCCAGGCTCAAGCCATCTTCCCACCTCAGCCTCCTGAGTAGCTGGGACAAGCGCATGCCACTACACCTGGCTACGTTTTGTGTCTTTGTAGAGACAGGGTTTCACCATGTCGCCTGGGCTGTGTGTTAGATATTTAGGCTCTTCTGTTACTATATAAACATCTATGACTCTTGTGATAATACCGCTTCCTTCTCCTTTCCTTGAAGAATAGGTTAGGATTTCCCCACCTCCCTGGGACATGGTTATGAAGATGAGAGTAAGTGACACATGTCACTTCAGGACAGAAGCTTTCAGAGTCAGCATGCAATTCATGATGTCCCTGTCTCTGCCTTCATCGTAATGGAAGCCCCTGCTGAGATGGAAGTTTCCTCAGCCTGGTTCCTGAGTGTCTGTGAGGAGCAAAGCCATCCCTAGGATCTGCTTTGGACATGTAGCAGAGTGGGAAACAGATCTCTACTGAATTAAGTTACTAAGGTTTGGAATTATTAATTTATTTATGTATCTGTTTATTTACTTGCAACATCATTGTTAGATTTTGGTACCTGGTTATTGCCAGCCTCATCAAACGAACTGGGAAGTGTTCCCTCCCGTTCTGTTTTCTAAAGGAATTCGCTTAAATTGATGTTACTTCTTTCTCAGATGTTTGATGGAATTCACCAGGGAGACTGTCTGGGCTGATGGATAGCCATGTGTTAGTGGTTTAGTTGGCCCCTTGCCTCATCATATGGGGCAGCTGCCCTCAGCTGGTGAGGGCAAAGGGCCATTGTGACAGCCTTTTCTGGGTACCTGCACTTGGTGGGTTCTGAGTTCTTGTCTAGTATTCAAGAAGAAAATCTTCAATCATCCACATGACCTCATTCTTCCTGGGTGCTGGACAAGGGCTTGGGACCCAATGAGTGGGTGAAGACAGACAATTTTGTTTTGTGATGAAAATAGCTCTCAGTGGAGACAGGAGCTGGAGACGGAATGGGAAGGGAAGGTTGTCTTCCCCAAAGTCAGTTGTCTCTTCCTCAAAGTCAGGTCATCTCCCCATCTACTGACGGAATCTTCATAGGCACAGGATGGGGAGTGGGTGCTGATTGGTTTGTGAGTGTGCAAAAAGGTTAAAGTGAAGACACCACTCAAAGGTGGGCATGACATTGTAGAAAATCAATTAGGAAAGGGTAGGTATGTATAAAATAGGTGAAGAGTGGGGATCAATCAGAGGAAATTACACCAAACAGAAGGACAAATTCTCAATCCAGTCAAGGATTTAACTTGGAGTTTGGCTTTCAGGCTTTAAACTGTCTTTGGCTTAGAGGTGGGGTTTTACCAGACACCTGCTCCTGTCTACCTAGGCATTTGGCTGCCTCCTGTCACTATCAATATTTCTTCTTTCATTCCTTAAATTCATAATTTGCATGCTCTCTCTCCCTCTCTCTCCTTGATCAACCTAGCCAGCTAAGAGTTTATCAATTTTGTGGATATTTTCAATGAACCAACTTTCGGCTTTGTTAATTTCCTCTGCTTATATGCTTTCTGCATCACAAATATTGGCTGTTTTTATTATCTTTTTCTTTCTTCTACTTAAAGTTTACTTTACTCTTTTCTTCCCAGCTTTTTGAAGCGAAACCTTAGATCATTGATTTTACATCTTTCTTCTTTCCTAGTAAAGCTAAATATTTTCCTTTAAACATGCCTTTAGTTGTAAATCACAAATTTTGATAGGTTATATTTTATTTATTGTCCAGTGCAAAATAATTTTTAATTACTAATTTTCCTTGTGATTTCTTCTTCTACTCATGGGTTATTTGGAAGTGTGCATTTAATTTCCAAATATTTGGATTGTGCCAGATATCTTACTGTAACTGACTTCTAATTTCAATAAATGAAGATTTTTTGAAGATTTCGATAGTTTGAAATGTACTGAGACTTGCTTTATGGCCCGACCTGTGTTCTCTCTGGGAGAACATCCAGTGTGTACTTGGAATGTTCTACAAATGTCAATTAGGTCAAGTGGTTGATAGCATTGTTCAGATCTTCTGTCTTCTTTCTTAACTGTTGTATATATTAGCCTACCCTGACTATTACAGTCCTGAAATCTATATCTTTGGCCTGGAGTCTCTGAGCTCTAGGCCCACATCTGACTGTGTACAATACATCTTTACTTGTGTATTTCAAAGACACATCAGAATTAAGTACAGCTGGAGCTTTCCCAAGGTTCTTCATCTCAGTGGATGGAGCCTCTGCCATCCATCCGGTTCCCCAACCAAGAACCTAAGAGTCATCCCTCAGACCTTTCTTTTCTTTTCTTTTCTTTTTTTTTTTTTTTTTTTTGAGACAGAGTCTCACTCTGTCACCCAGGCTGGAGTACAGTGGCATGACCTCAGCTCACTGCAACCTCTGCCTCCCACGTTCAACTGCAGTACCTCCTTGCAGATTCTCCTGCCTCAATCTCCCAAGTAGCTGGGATTACAGGTGCCTACCACCATGCCCAGCTAATTTTTGTATTTTTAGTAGAGACAGGGTTTCACCATGTTGGCTAGGCTGGTCTCAAACTCCTGACCTCAAGTGATCTGCCTGCCTTGGCCTCCCAGAGTGCTGGGATTACAGGCGTGAGCCACCGCACCCAGCTCACTTGTCTTTTTGATCCCAGCTCTGTTTCACTTCCCAGGGAGCACTTCCCCTAACCTCCGTGTCAGTTTAGGTCCTTTGAGAAGCAGACATCAAAAAGGAATTAGATATGCAGGAGATTTTTGGGGGGTTAATGGTGTGAAGGATGAAGAACTGACCCATGGGTAATATCCCTTCTGTGTTTGGTCATTAGCTCAGAGCTACCTGGGCAAGGAGAAGTCTTGGTATAACACTGGGGGAGATCTGAAGGTATGGCAGTTGGAAGCTATCAGCCAGCCGCATTCCTCACAAAAGAGTCTCTTGAAGGGATACACGCATAGCACTCCTCCACGGCCACACAGCAGCTCCCTAAACCAGAACGTGTTCCTTTGATACATGTAGTCATAGGACAAAGTTTCTTCTTTTCAGAGAACTGACCTGGGTTGCAATTATACTCGTCCTGAGCATTATTTTTATTTAAGGGGTCTGTCTCTTCTTGAGAACAGGGACAATGGACTCACCGGCCATTGTGTCTCTTGCCCATGGCACAGTGTGTTCAATAAATGCTTGTAAGAAAAAAAATGAAAGAATGAATGAGTGATTCATGACCAAGTCAGTCTCTCGGCATCCCCTAGTCCTAATTCACAAAATAGAATCTGATGGTCCAGCTCACCTTTTCCACCCTGGCCATGGGCGCCACGCAGTGAGTGCATGGGACACTGAGAGGTTGATGCTGACCCCATCCATCAGTTATGCTGGGGAGGGGCGTCGTGTGGCACAAATCTGGGGTGCCACAGTGGACTCCTCTAAAATGAGTATCTTGGAACGTCCACAAAGTCTTTGTGTACCTTTTTCTTTTTTTTGGTAAAAACATGGCACTCCTTCACCTGACTTAATCTAGAGACTGGAATTGTGAGTAGTGCAGACACCTGTGGGTTCCCAGCCCCTCAACATAAACTGTCCCAAGGGAATAGCCACAGGTCCTTATGGCTGAGGGTTTTTTTTTTTTTTTTTTTTTTCTGATGCAGAATCTTGCTCTGTCGCCCAGACTAGAGTACAGTGGCATGATCTGGGCTCACTGCAACCTCCGCCTCCTAGGTTCAAACAATTCTCCTGCCTCAGACCCTGAGTAGCTGGGATTACAGGTGTGCACCACCACACCCAGATAATTTTTTGTATTTTTAGTAGAGACAGGGTTTCAACATGTTGGTCAGGCTGGTCTTGAACTCCTGACCTCGTGATCCGCCTGCCTCAGCCTCCCAAAGTGCTGGGATGACAGGCGTGAGCCGCCACGCCTGGCCATGCCTGAGGTTTTAAATACACAAGCACAGCAGCACCCCCTTACCATCCTCTCTGCTTCCCAGAAACCTATCCTTTGTTTCATTTTCCCAGAGATGTTTTAGCTGGGACAAAGGCAGCATCTCAGGACTGGACACTTCTTCTTGGATCTTATTAACATGGGATGAAAATATAGCAGTGTTAGAAACAGGGCTGTAGATGCAGACTCGATCGGAGCTCAAATCGCAGCTCCTTTACTTCCAAGCTGTAAGACTCTGGCCTGTTAACCTGTCTAAGCCCCCTTTTCTCATCTCTAAAATGGAATTAGCAGAATAGCAAAACCAAACAGGCGCTTATGAAGATGAAGCAAACCGTCTGTAGTAGCGGCTCCAAGTTCAGGGTACATGAGCCTATTAGTAGCTCTGAGAAATCCTGCGGTAAAGAAAACCCAGCTTTCCCAAGCATATTTGGCAGCAGGTTTGTGAAGTACAGCCGCACGTGAAATGCTGGTGTTCTATGGAAAGCAATTTGGGAAACACTGCTCTAGAGAATGTAGCTTTTTATCTTTAGTTTACTGTGGACCTTCAAAACTACCACAAATGAGATCCAGATGGCTTTGGCCTCCTGAAAAATCATTCTGAATTGAGTCTGGGGGGTTATATCTCTGGATTTCACTGGGGAATGAATGCTGGAACTCTCCAACATGTTCATGACTGTGTGCTCTGCAGGTATGCTGTGGATGACATTGTGAGATGCTCCTCTCTTTAATGCTTGCTGACCGACCCTTTCTCCACTCAGAGCTGCTCATGGTCATAGAGGCGTGGAATGTTTTAAGTGCACAGAAGGTTAGAGGCCAGCTTGTTTCACCTCTTCATTTTGTAGATGAGCAAAGAGGTCCAGTTAGAGAGTCAGGTGACTCACCCAGGGACAGACAGAACCGAGGGGCAGAGCTCAGAACCCAGACCCAGATGCTATGCATCGAATGGATTCTGCTGGGCTCTCAGGCAGATGATGGCTCCTTGATTAGAAACAGAAACATGAGTGACCACCTGGTGGGGAACGGGAGGCCCTTTGGATCTTGGCTCCTTCCTCCGACGTGGCTATGCAGAGGGAGGTGAGGGGAAGGGCAGGATTATGGGGGAAGGTCAGGGGTCTGTGGGCCTAAGTCCAGAGGGCAGTCAGCTGGGCCAAGGCACACACCAAAGACTGCTTCCTCTTCTTTCTGGTGATTCCAAGGATGAGGAGGCAAGGAATGAACTTGCAACAGATGGAAGGGAGACCAGAAGGAATTTGGAATAGACTCAAGGCGCCCAGCTCTTAGAAAATGAGGGAGAAATATTTTCTGCTTGGAGAGAACGTTATTTACAAGAACAGAGCAGGAATGGGGTCTGGCCTGGGTAGACTGGTGGGCTCTGGCTTGCATTTCTTGGCTGTGACAGCTCATACCAATCTGTGTTTCTAAGACAACCAGCGAACCAAATAGGAACAACAACATTACTGGTGATAAGAGGTGGCTGTTGCAGGCTGAGCCAACCCAGACAAGTTGAGCTCAAAGATCAGAAGTTTTGAGGTCAATTCTAAATTTAGAGTCCAATTTTTGAGGAAGCCAAAATGAACTCGCCTTGCATGAAGCGTGTCAGAAGGATAGAAGATACAATTCCCAAAGAGCAGCTAGTAGAGGGGGCTCGGGGGGCTGCCTTTCAGCCAGAGATGCTAATATGAGATCAAACAGCTTCTTCTTCCTTTTTCTTTAAAAAAAAAAAAGAAAAAAAAACCCTTAGTGTCTTTTCAAACTAAAAGCTTTGCAAGAACTGAATATCACATCCCCTCTTCTTTCTTTTCTGTTGCCTTTAAAGTGTATTCTTATTTTGAAAGACCCCCCAAAGCAACTTAGGGTGTATCTGAAAGGGGCAAAATGTAAGCCCCAGTTTCCCTTCCACACTCAGCTTCCATCTCACCGTGTATGGACCAGGCCTCACTCCCTTGTGAGTGGACACTTCAGAGCAGGAAGGCTCCAGGTTATCTACCAGAGCAGACACCTCCTGTTACCTCAAGCCAAATAATCTCCTCCTTGGCCAACTCGTGGGATTGGCACCAAGACCATGCTGATGCCAGTGTACCCCAGAGATTAGCCACTTTCGCCCCCAAGTTTTGTTGTTGTTGTTGTTGTTTTTGAGACGGAGTTTCACTCTTGTTGTCCAGGCTGGAGTGCAATGGTGGGATCTCGGCTCACTGCAACCTCTGCCTCCTGGATTCAAGCGATTCTCCTGCCTCAGCCTCCCAAGTAGCTGGGACTTCAGGCGCGTGCCATCAAGCCCAGACAATTTTTGTATTTTTAGTAGAGATGGGGTTTCACCATGTTGGCCAGGATGGTCTCAATCTCTTGACTTCATGATCCACCCGCCTCAGCCTCCCAAAGTGCTGGGATTGCAGGCATGAGCCACTGCACCTGGCCAAGCTGCCTTTTTACATATTCTAAGTTCAGCCTAAAGGTTTCTCCATGCATAGTGAACTGTAACCTAACTGGATGTGTAAATAGTCCATAACTTACTCTTCTACCAATCACAGGATTCCAGCCAATCACAGGCAACCAACTGTTCAAACCACATTTAAAGAAGTCAGACACTAAGCTGCAACCAATCCTGCTGTTTCTAGATTTCACTTTCATTTTCTGGTCGTCACTTTCCTTTTACTGTCTACAGATGTTACTGGACCATATAGCAGTCTCAGAGTTGCTCTGAACCCCTTCTGGTTCAGGGGGCTGCCCGATGCTCAAATGTTTTTTCTTCCTTTAAACTCTGTTAAATTTAACTTGTCTAAAGTTTTTCCTTTCACACAGCAAGCAGAACAATCACACTTCAGGTTTTCATGTCAATGGACCCTCGCTCACATGCATCATTGAGTCCGAAATGTCCTTCTCCACATTTCTGCATGTCAAACTTTTATCCTACTGACCCCATAGCCTAATTATTAGCTGTATGATCTTGAGCAAATCATTTAAACTCCATGTCTGCAGAAGATCATTTCCAAAGATGGCCACAGCAATTATTTCCATCCCGTGTGGCCTTTGCAAGGTGAGTTTTCCACCTCTCCATGTCAGTTTCCTTTCCATTTGAATCTGTGCTGGCTCTGTGACATTCATGGACCCATCAAATGTGGCAGACATGATGCTACATCACTTGCAGCTTGTATTTTTGGGACAGAAGCTGGTCACCAGGTACAGAAGTTACGTATACAGAAGATCTGGCTATCCTGCTAGAGAGAGAGAGATCACATAAAGGACAACTGAAGTGCCCCAGCTGACAGCTAGCCCCAAGGTCCCAGTAAACCGAGTAAGGCCATCTTGATCCTCTAGCCCCAACCAGGACTAACAATGCAGTGTAGTGATAGATGAGCTGTCTCCACTAAGCCCTGCCTGAGTTTCTGACCCCCTAGATTGCGAACAAATAAAATTGTTTCAAGCCATTCCGTTTTGGGGTAGATTGTTATGTAGCAGTAGATGACTGAAACAGACTCTTCGCCTATAAAATGGAGATAATAATGGTTTCCAGCCTCACAGAAGGACTGGGAGGATTAAATGAGTCAATCTATGAAATGCTCTTAGAATAGTGTCTGCATGTGGCAAGAACGCAATAAACACTAAGTCCTCAAATTAACTTGTTTAGTTTTTTTCTTGTTTCTTGTTCATCCCTAAATCCCTCTTGCAGTAGTGCCTGGCATATAATAGGTACTCAGCAAACACAATTGAATATGAAACGTCCCCTTCATTAGGCCTTCTCTGATGATATTCCATCAGCCTGCCACCACCCCTCCCTCTCCTGATTCCCACTGCACTTTATCAACTCTTCCCACAATGTAGATTACATTCAGCCTGGAGCCCTGGCTGGTATGTCTCCTTGGTGGATGGTGAGCTCCTTGAAGACAATGACATTGTTCATAATACATAAGCAATAATGAATGAATTAATTAAAAATGGGAACAATGTCACCTCCCCTACCAGCATAACCAGGTTTCTTGATTGTTTGTTTTTTAAGACGAAGTCTGGCTCTGTCGCCCAGGCTGGAGTGCAGTGGCGCAACTGCAAGCTTTGCCTCCCAGGTTGAAGCGATTCTCTTGCCTCAGCCTTCTGAGTAGCTGGGATTGTAGATGGGCGCTACCACGCCTGGCTAAATTTTTTGCTTTTAGTAGAGACGAGGTTTCACTATGTTGACTAGACTGGTCTGGAATTCCTGACCTCAGGTGATCTGCGCATCTTGGTCTCCCAAAGTGGTGGAATTATAGGTGTGAGCCACCGTGCCTGACCCCAGGTTTGTAATTCAAAAGATGAATGACTCAGGGGCTCAGACATGCCTTCCAGAGTATATCTAACTATAGATCGTGGCTTCTCTGTTTTCCTGGTCCCATCTGTGTGACCTTTATATTTTAAGGCAGGAGAGAATCCAAACAGGACTCCTAGAGAAAGTCTCCTTATTTTCTGCCCTAAGAGCTGGCTGATGTTGAACCCTGTGGAAGTACAGGGTATAATATCACAAATCTAAGAAAGAACTAATGACTCCCGAAGTCCGTGCCCATGGCTGACAGATGTCTGAAGTCCCACCAGTAGATGAAAGACAGCTGTTTCCTAAGCCATGATGCCTTCAGATATCATTTTATTATCTCTAAGACTTGTGAAGTCTAAAGAGAGAGTAGAATTCAAATCAGGTGGTAGAGTTTCCCACCTGGGTAGGGGTGTAACATACAACTTGAATCTAGGTGTCCTGTTCTATGCGGCACTTTCTTTGAATTATGGGGTCATTGACACAGCCGTGATAGATGAGACAGAGTGGTAACCCCCAAAACTGGAAATTATATTACATTTCCTTGGTGAGTAAGAATCTTTTAACCCCAGGAGGGTTTAAAATTAGGTATAGAAAGTTTAAGCCAGGTGCAGTGGTTTACGTCTGTAATCCCAGCACTTTGGGAGGCTGAGGCAGGCAGATCACCTGAGGTCATGAGTTCGAGACCAGCCTGACCAACATGGTGAAACTCCGTCTCTACCAAAAATACAAAAATTAGCAGGGCGTGGTGGCAGGCGCCTGTAATCCCAGGTACTGGGGAGGCTGAGGCAGGAGAATCGCTTGAACCCAGGAGGCAGAGGTTGCAGTGAGCCAAGATTGCACCACTGCACTCCGGTCTGGGCAACAGAGCAAGATTCCATCTCAAAAAAAAAAGTTTAAGGGAATCGTGGTATTAATGTTTTCATGTAAAAGAAGTGATACATATTTATGTATATATAATGCTTAATAGAATTTAACCTATTTAGAGCAAAAATCTCAAAATTCCAATTGAAAATTAGTAAGTATGTAAATGATTCAGACTGATGACTTTAAACTGAAAACTTCCTAAGCGTATACAAAGTATTGGAACGTTTAAGAGAACCCAAAGGTCACTGTATTTATAAGTTTAATGTATTGCATGAATAATCTAAATTTAAATATTTGTTAAGTCAGGTCATTAAAGTACGTAAAAGGAAACTGAACACAATAAATGTCTCAATGCAATTTAAAATCTTTAAAAAGGAATTTAACTCTATAATTGGAACCACACATCCAAAATCCTTTTAAAAGTGATAGGTAAAATATGTTGGACATCAACAGAATAAGATTAGGAAGCTGAAGCTTAAAGAAGAGCTACGATTTTGAATTGTAATTTCGATAAATTAAATATTAATTTTAAAAGTCAGCTAAACTTCTGAATCATCTACAAAATGAGATTTATGGTAATATCTGCCTTGTAAGGTTGTTGAGAAGATTAAATGAGACATTAAATTTAAAGGGTCTGGCACTGTGCCTGTCACATGGTGAACATTCTAGATATGTGCTGACATTTATTAATATTATTAAGTCTTTCTTAAAGGAGAGGATAAAGCCAGGCGTGCTGATGTACACCTGTACTCTCAGCTACTAGGGAGGCTGAGGCAGGAGGATCGCTTGAGCCAAGGAGTTCGAGTCCAGGGTGGGCAACATAGTGAGACTCTGTCTCAATTAAATCAATCAATCAATAATAAGTAAATAAAAGAGAGTATAAAGACGTTCAGACTGGACACGGTGGCTCATGCCTGTAATCCCAGCACTTTAGGAGGCTGAGGCGGGTGGATCACTAGGTCAGGAGTTCAAGACCAGCCTGGCCAAGATGGTGAAACCCCATGTCTATTAAAAATACAAAAATTAGCCAGGTGCAATTACAGGCTCATGCCTTTAATCCCAGCTACTCCAGAGGCTGAGGTAGGAGAATTGCTTGAACCTCGGAGGTGGAGGTTGCAGTGAGTCGAGATTGCACCACTGCACTCTAGTGTGGGCAACAGAGCAAGACTGTCACAAAAAAAAAAAAAAAGATGTTAGAAATAAGAGGGAATATGAGCTATGATGTGACCCAAAGCACAGGTAATCCAGGTGGCAGGGATGAGATATCCACCACACGCCTTTGCCTCTCAGTCCCTCTCTGGCTAACAAGGCCTATCTTATCTTGTCTGGGTCTCCCCCAAATGTGTTAGGCTTCTCCAGCAAGGGTAGCGTGCAATTCATTACCATTGCATCACCCAATGCCCTTTTGCTAAGATCCATGGGAGGCATTTTTCCTGTCACTCACTCTTCATCCATCCTACAAACAATTGATGTTTGTACCAAGCACCATTCTAGGCAGTGAGGACCCTGCAGCCAACAGCATAGAAAAAAACAAAAAACCCTGCCCTCATGGAGCTTACATTCTAATAGTGGAGACAGACATTAAACAAAATTGACAAGTAAATTATGCAGTATGTTAGAAGAGGATATGATGAGAGAGAAAATGTACAGGGCAAAAAGATGGGCGTGGTAGGGTAAGAATTGGAATTTTAGAAAGGGTAGCCACCATAGGCTCCACTGAGAAGGTGACATCTCAGCCATCTGAGTCAAGACTTTAAGGAAGTGAGAGAGTATTCTGTGCACAGGGAACAGAAAGTGCAAGGGCTATGAGCTGGGGGTGTGCCAGACACATCAGAGGAATGTGGAGAAGGCCCGTGAGGCTCTTTTCTTTCTTTCCTTCTTTCTCTTTCTTTCTCTTTTTCTTTCTTTCTTCGTTCTTTTTCTCTTTCTTCTTTCTTTCTCCCTTTCTTTCTCTCTCTTTCTTTCTTTTTTCCCCTCTCCTCTCCTCCCCTTCCCTCCCCTCCCCTCCCCTCTCCTCTCCTCTCCTTTCCTTTCCTTCTTTCTTTTTCAGAGTCTTGCTCTGTTGCCCACGCTGGAGTGCAGTGGCACGATCTTGGCTCACTGCAACCTCCGCCTCCCAGGTTCAAGTGATTCTCCTGCATCAGTCTCCTGAGTAGCTGGGATTACAGGCATCTACCACCATGCCTAGCTAATTTTTAGTATTTTTAGTAGAGACAAGTTTTCACCATGTTGGCCAGACTGGTCTTGAACTCCTGACCTCAGGTGATCCACCCCCCACCCTTGGCCTCCCAAAGTGCTGGGATTACAGGTGTGAGCCACAGTGCCCGGCCTATCTCACATGAATCCTGAGGGTCAGAAATCTGGGAGATGCTCAGCTGCATGGTTCTGGTTCTAGGTCCATCAAAAAGTGCAGTCAGCATGTTTTCCCCACAGCTTCCATGATCCAATAGCTTATCTGAGGTAGAAGGCTGCATTTCCGAGATCCACTCACATGGCTGTTGGTGAGAGGTCTCAGTTTTTCACCATGTGGACTTCCCCATAGGACTGCTTGAGTGCCCTCACAGCAGGGCATGGCAGTTGGCTTTTCCCAGATTGAATGAACCTAGAAAGAGAGCAAGGAGAAAGCCACAGGCCTTTTATGACCTAGTCTTGGAAGTTGCACACCTTCATTTCTGACATGTTCTAATATTATCAGTGAATCACTAAGTCCAGCCCACACTCAGGAGGAGGGGAATTAAGCTACATCTCTTGAAGACCAAAAAACCTCTTGGTATGTGCTATACAGGATTTGTTATTATAATGATGATTATTATCAATATATTTAACTCCACAGATACTCTGCTGGAGGACCTTCCTCTAACCTGCCCTCAACCCTCTCTGTGATTTAGGGGCCTGAGCAAAGCCTGAGAAGGGACACACAGGATGAATTTGCAGGGAAAGAGAGAAGACTGGGCAAAAATTCAGCATGAGAACAGCCTTTAACCTGTTCCTTCATCACATTTGCTACCTCAGGAAGGAAGAGGCTATGAGGAATTCCTGATTTCTTTTACAGCCTCCAGATTCTCTAATTCCCTCCCTAAGGATGGCATGCGCAGTGTGGTTGGGGGCATCCACTGTCTTCAGCAGCCCCGCTCTGGAGCCTCCCACACCACACCGTGGGCACTGCGAACCTTTAATAAGTATGTGATGAAGATGATGTTGAAGATTCTCAGAGGTTGCCTGAATCTTCCTGTCAGTGTATTCATACCTGGTGCTTGTTGCCTCTTAAAAATTGCACAGTTCATCCCTAACATTTGATGATATTTAAATTTGAGCAGGACGTGGTACTTAAATAATAGAAATACTTGAGAGTAAGATTTAGGGACTAGAAAGTTCAGGTAACATAGAATGTTAAGAATCAAGGATCCCAATTTTTTTTTTTTTTTGAGACATGGTCTCACTCTGTCACCCAGGCTGGAATGCAGTGGTACGATCTTGGCTCACTGCACCCTCCCAGGTTCCTGCAATTCTCCTCCCAGATTCCTGCAATTCTCCTCCCAGGTTCCTGCAATTCTCCTGCCTCAGCCTTTCTAATTGCTGAGATTACAGGTGTGATCTCAGCTGAGATTACAGGTGTGAAGCTCCCAGGTTCCTGCAATTCTCCTGCTTCAGCCTTTCTAATAGCTGAGATTACAGTTGTGAGCCACCACACCCGGCTAATTTTTGTGTTTTCAGTAGAGATGGGGTTTCATCATGTTGGACAGGCTGGTCTTGAACTCCCATCCTCAGGTGATCCGCCTGCCTTGGTTTCCCAAAGTGCTGGGATTACAGCTGTGAGCCACCGTGCCCGGCCAAAGATTTCAATTTTGATGAGAGATTGGCATCATGAGTTCAACCAGCAGGCTTCCCATGAGCACAGTGAGCCAGAATGATGGCTTGTGGCTTCACTCAATCAGTAGAACCACGGTAATAAAAAATACTTAATATATCTCCTATCCCAGGTTCTGTTCCAAATGATATACACACGTATTAATTGATTTAATCCTCAGAGCAACCCTATAAACTATTAATATGTCCATTTTACAGATGAGGAGACAGAGGCTTAGAGAGACTAAGAAACTTACCCAAGGTCAGAGTTCAGAGTCTGATTCCAAGAGTATGTGCTTAAAACTGCTATGCTTGTTCCCTCTTAAAAAT
>PVKV010027879.1:0-25803 GCA_004027835.1 Alouatta palliata | reverse complement strand
GGAGGAAGCTGGCAGAACATGGGCTGGAAACCATTGGAGTGGTCATGGCAACTGGCGGTTGGGGATGTGGGAAGTAGAGGGAGGGACAGGGTGGAGAGCTGGGAGACGGTGTGAGTAGAACCTACAAGGCCAGTTTGTCTCATCACATGCCTTTGAGCTCATCTGGTTGGCTGTGTGTGCCTTCCTACCAGAGCTCCTGTTCCCCTCTCCTGGTCGGAATGTCCTTGGGCTTGTTCTCTTCCTGTGCCTTCAGTTGTTCTACTTTTGTGGGTTCCAACCCTACCAGCACTTTAGGCCCATTCAGAGGGGACAGCAAGTGCGTTTTCAGAACTAGCCTCTCACTGAGGAATCCAAGTAGAATGTGGGGAGGAGCTCTGAGAAACCTGAGCATATCCTGGCTGAGGTTGAACAGTGGGATCAGGGGTCAGCTTGCCTGGCTTCCTTCCATCAGAGCCCCAGGCCCCACACGCAGTGCAATGAAAGCAGCCTCATGGGGGCAGGCATCAGGGCTGGCACCAGGCCTGTCCTTCCTGCAGTGTTTGGAGTTTTCTTTTATGCAATCGGGTTTTGTGTGGTTGAGACTGGCCAAGTTTTACTTTGAAGGAGAGTCACTTCCCCAACGGAATGGGAAACTAGTCACAGTTAATATGTCATTAGATCATCCGGGTGGCAACCTGCCCTTGTGTGGATTTGCTTGTATGTCCTGAGGTGGCAGGGATAGGTCCTAACAGTTGGAACAGTGGGGCAGGCGCTGCCTGCCCAGCCTTTTTGACAATGTGGAGAGAAAATTGGATTTGCTTGGTAACTGTCAGAGGGTGTCTGCAGAAAGAGGATGCGTCCTGTGCACAGAGAACAGTCATATACTCTGTAGCACTGAGCAAGGAACGGGATTAGAGGAAAGCTGAGGTTTTCTGCCCCTGCCTCAGAGCAGCCTGTCCAATTTTAACTCATACTCTGATGGAAGCGTCTCCTCCATTCCTTAGGCATGATTACAGTTTATGTGATGGTTTTGTTTGGCCTAGTAAAATCAGAAACCAAAGAAGATGGCTGTGTACGGTGGCTCATGCCTGTAATCCCAGCACTTTGGGAGACCGAGGTGGGTGGATCACCTGAGGACAGGAATTCCAGACCAGCCTGGCCAACATGGTGAAACCTTGTCTCAACTAAGAATACAAAAATTAGCCAGGTGTGGTGACGGGCACCTGTAATCCCAGCTACTCAGGAGGCTGAGGCACAACAGTCACTTAAACCCAGGCGGCGGAGGTTGCAAGGAGCCGAGATCACACCATTGCACTCCAGCCTGGGCAACAGAGTGAGA
This sequence comes from Alouatta palliata, assembly GCA_004027835.1. Taxonomy (NCBI): domain Eukaryota; kingdom Metazoa; phylum Chordata; class Mammalia; order Primates; family Atelidae; genus Alouatta; species Alouatta palliata. The sequence continues at coordinate 24,485 of PVKV010027879.1, read as the reverse complement.
CTGTCTCAAAAGGAAAAAAAAAAAAAGAACATTACTATGGGCTTTTCTTCTTTTTTCTAGGAAAGTATGTGATGGTGATGGGAGTGGTGCAGGCCTGCAGGCTGTGAAGATGACAGACCTCTCTGATAATCCCATCCATGAAATTATGTGCGAACTGGAAGTGGAAGATTTACACAGGAATATTCCTTAGATGATGTTGGAACTGTCATTGAAACAACCAAAATCCTGAAACTTTAGAAGCTTATAATGATATGGATTTCATGGACATTTTTCAATGCTTATTTTTCAAAAGTTTCTCAGAGAGTCTTGCTTTGGTTGACCAAGGAGTCCGGATGTAGGAGTGTTTAAATCCTGGGATACTTCAGTGACAGCCTTTGTCGCCCCTTGCTTTGCCTGTGTTTGCTGATGAAAAGCAGATGCTTTTGTCTTCCTGGTGTGTGTGTGTGTTAATTCTCTCTCTCTCTCTCAGACACAGAAATCTCATGTTGCATTTTGCATTACTGCTGCGTCCCTGTTTTACAATGCAAAATTTATCTCAGTCGTTGCCCGTGGTGATTGAAGTGTGGTTATGGGCAGGAAGACAGATTGTGTAAAAAAGGAATGACATCATGGCTCCTCCTCAGGAGTCATGGTAGTTCTTCATCAGCAACTACCATAACCAGTTTGCAAATCAAATGGCATTTCCTAACAGCAGGCATGGCGGCCCCCAAAAGACAACAGCTCCCTTTCTGCTTCGGACACCACTCAAACATTTAGACACTGCTCTATCCATTTCCCTCGGCTAGAGAAGGTGATACCTTCTTCCATCACTCACAGATGTTGAGATGTTTTCAGAATTTCTTGTTGAAATGAAAGACATCAAGATTAAGGATGCTTTTCAGGCCTTAGCTGAACTTCTGCTTCGTAACTTTGGGCAAGCCGTGGCGAGCTTCCTGGTTTAGAGTTCTTTTGTCTTTTCCTACGGAATGACTTTGCTGTGATTTGAATGTTGGGTTTCTGCTGTCTGCTTAGTACCCACGCCCGATTTTTTGAAATTGTACATATCAAGGGAGTTAGGTCATGTTCTGAAATGGTTGTAGACTTTCACCAGGATTATTGATATTCTACCTCTAACAAATTGTTTGATATGCTGTATGTTTTTTTTTTAATAGATTTTTTAAAAAAAGTTCTAGGTTTTCAGAAAAATGGAGCAGAAACTACAGCCTTCCCATATACTCCACCCTCGCACCCCACTCTCCCAGTTTTTCCACCTGTGAACATCTTTTATTAGGATGACACATTTAATAAACCAACAGGACATTTTTATTAACTAAAGTCTAGTTTACGTTGGGCTTCATTCTTCCTCTTGTACATTCTGTGAATTTTGCCAAATGCACAATAACATGTATCCATCATTACAGTATCCAGAATAGTTTCACTCCCCTAAAATTCCTCTGGGTTCCCCTTGTCCACCCCTCCCCTCAAGCCTGATAATAACTGATCTTTTTTTTTCAGTTTTGCCTTTTCCAGAATATCATATAGTTGGATCATACAGTATGTAATTTTTTTTGGACTGGCTTCTTTCATTTGCTGTGCATATAAAATTCCTCCATGTCTTTTTTTATTTTTTATTTTTTTTTGAGACAGTCTCACTCTTAGCCAGGCTGGAGTGCAAGGTTACAGTCACAGCTCACTGCAGCCTCAACCTCTAGGCTCAGGTGATCCTTCCATCTCAGCCTCCTGTGTAGCTAAGACTACACATGTGCATCACCATGCCTGGTTAATTTTTTGTATTTTTTGTAGAGATAGGATTTTGCCATGTCACCCAGGCTGGTCTCAAAGTCCTGAGCTCAAGAAATTCTCCCATCTCAGCCTCCCAAAGTGCTGGGATTACAGGTGTGAGCCACTGTGTCTGAACTCCTCCACGTCTTTTTGCAGCTTATTAGGTCTTTTTCTCTTTTGTTAAATAATAAATACCCATGTTTATTATAAGATAGAAACATGAAGAATTCCTTAGGGACTTTTTTTTTTTTTTTTTTTTTGACACGGAGTCTCACCCTGTCGCCCAGGCTGGAGTACAGTGGTGCAATATCTGCTCACTGCAACCTCCACCTCCCAGGTTCAAGTGATTCTCTTGCCTCACCCTCCTGAGTAGCTGGGATTACAGCTGTGTGCCACCACATCTGGCTTATTTATTTATTTATTTGAGATTTTTTTTTTTTAAATGGAGCGTTATTTATTTGAGGTTCTTTTTTTCTTTTTTCTTTTTTTTTAAGATGGGGCCTTGCCCGGTCACCCAGGTCACCCAGGCTGGAGTACAGTGGCACAGCCATGGCTCACTACAGCTGAAACCTTCCAAACTCAAGCAGTCCTCTCACCTCAGCCTCCTGAGTAGCTGAGACTACAGGAAGGAACTCCTGAGCTCTAATTCCTGGGCTCAAGCTATCTTCCTGCCTTGCCTTCCCATAGTGCTAGGATTACAGGCATGAGCTGCAGCCTGGCCAGCCCATTTCTTTTTATTACTGAATAATGTTGCATTGTATGAATGTACTATAGTTTTATCTAATCCACCTATTGAAGGACATCTTACTTGATTCCAATCTTTGGTAACTATGAATGAGCTACTGTAAACATTCATGCCCAGGTTTTCTGTGGGCCTTAAGTTTCTAGCTCATTGGAATAAATGCCTAGGAGTGCAACTGCTGGGCCATATGGTAAACCTATGGTTAGCTTTGTAGAAACTGCCAGACTGCTTTTACATTCTCCTGTTTCACATCCTCTCCAGCATTGAGTGCTGTCAGTGTCTTGGGTGTGCTGTGCTTTTTTTTTTGAGGCAGAGTCTTACTCTTGCCAGGCTGGAGTGCAGTGGCACGATCTTGACTCACTGCAACCTCTGCCTCCGGGGTTCAAGCGATTCTTTTGCCTCGACCTCCTGAGTAGCTGGAACTACAGACGCGCACCACCACGCCCAGCTAATTAAAAAAATATATATATTTTTAGTAGAGACAGGGTTTCACCATGTTGGCCAGGATGGTCTCAATCTCTTGACCTTGCGTTCCGACTGCCTCGGCCTGCTAAAGTGCTGGGATTACAGGGGTGAGCCACTGTGCCTAGCCTATGCTGTGCTTTTAAACTCGTTTCTTTTTAAAGTGAGGCAGATTGGAAAGTGTGCCTTATTTTTGTTGCCCACATGAAGCTTGTTTTGAACTGTTTTATGTTCACAGTTTGGGATTTTTGAGGCAATATTGCTGAGCTGTCCTGTCAACCTGAATTTGAGCCCTTTATCTGCCACTATCCTTGCCATGTGACTATGAGCAAGGTACCTAGTCCCTCTGTTCTTCAGTTTCTTTATCTGTAAAATGCAGATTATGGCCAGCTCGTAGCACTGGTGTGAGGAATAAATGAAGCTATGTGTAGATCACTTTTACATGGTATGTGACACTTGGTAGGCACCAAATCATTGTTGCTGGGAGGATCAGTACATTCTTGCTTGTCTACAAACACACACACAGAGACAGACAGAGAGATACAGAGATAGTACAAAGAGTTCCCGTGTACCTGTACCCAGCTTCCCCTGTTATTAACATCTTACATTAGTATGGTGCATTTGTTAAAATGAATGAACCAATATTGAGGTGCTTTTATTAACCCAAGTCTGTACTTCATTCAGATTTCTTTGGGTTATTCCTAATGTCCTTTCCTGTTCCAGGGTCCCATCTGGGACACCGCATTCCATTTCATCATCGTATCACCTTAGGCACCCTCCCTGTCTGGGTCACTTGATGAGTTGCTTTCGAATGCATTGAAATTAAATTTTGGTGCAGACAATGAGATCGCTGTTACAGAATTATTAGGTTAAAACTTAGTCACAATGGCTGGGTGCAGTGGCTCATGTCTGTAATCCCAACACTTTGGGAGGTCGAGGTGGGCTGATCACTAGAGGCCAGGAGTTCAAGACCAGCCTGGGCAACATAGTGAGACCCCCATCTGTACTAAAAATAGAAAAAAGTTTGCCAGGCATGGTGGTACACACCTGTAATCCCAGCTACTCTGGAGGATGAGGCATGAAAATTTCTTGAACCCAGGAGGCAGAGGTTTCAGTGAGGTGAGATTGCGCCACTGCACCCCAGCCTGGATGATGAAGCCAGATTTTGTCTCAAAAAAAAAGGCAAACTTTATTCACAAAATTATTATGGAGCACCCAGTAGTAGCCCCTGAGCTGGATGTGTAGTAGACTCCCAAGATCTTAACCTGAAGTCTGCTGTACTGTGGCGAAACCTGCTTGTATGCCAGAAAGCAGACCCAAGCTGCTGGAAACCACCTGCACCATATCCTGCCCCATTTGTCCTCCCCCAACTTCTGGTAAATAATATCCAATGAAAAATGCTGGTGGGGCTGACATGGTGGCCTGAGTGATAACACATCTCAGGAATGTGGGGGGGGGCGGGGTAGGAAAAGGAGGCCACTGTGTTTTTTCTGACAGTCCCCTCAACACTATTGGTGGCTCGGTGCTGGAAGGGTGTCGCCCCAGCATGTTAGCTGAGCTGTGTGGTTTCTCTGAATGTTAATAACTTTCACTGTTTTGGCTTGTGTTTCCTCCTTGACATCACCAAATGAAAACATATGTCAGAGGTTTTGGGTTTCTGGTGCCAAATCCAAGCTGGTTTATCAGCAAACGCCCCCCGCCAGACAATGGAGTCTGCGTGCTGGGGCAGAGCCGCTTCTCTTTTGACACCGGCTCTTGTCTAAGAACTGAAAATAAGCTGCGGAGGCTGTGACTTCACTTTTCTTGGAACTGCTTTACATTACCCCCCAAAAATGCAGAAAGCCCTCATTTGGCAGCTTTTGGATTGCTGAGTTCTCTAATTCTTTCTGTTGCTTATTCTTGTAATGCTCAAGTTTGACTGACAAATTCTTCTGCATCAGGAGAAGCAGGAGGGGGAAGGAATGACCGTGTGAAGTAACTGAGTGCTTTGTCGCTTGGCCTGTTGCTGTGTGGTTTAATGGTTGACCAGAAAAAGCACATGGAAGAGACACTGTGTGTAGAATGCCTTCCAATTCCAAGGGTCACAGCCCTGTGATCTCCTGGCCAGCAGTTGGCTAGGGCTACTGTTGCTGAAATCAGGCTACAGCCCAAACTTACAGAGCAGCTGCAAGGACAAGGGGAAAAATGCATTTTCAGCCATAATGACCTACGTTTAGTAGATATTTTGGAGCTCATGCAAAAGGACATCTTCAAGGGGCCTCTGCCTCCTTGCAATAGGGAGGTGATGTCAGCCAGACCTGGGGTCGGGTCCTGGTCCTGCCCATTCCTGTCTGACTTTGGCCTTGAAAGTCAATCTGTGAAGTGGAGACAATTCTTCCTTCGAAGGGTGGTACCTGGTAGGTTCTTGGGAACTGAATTAGGTTTCCCCTCCTGAGAGTGGGCATCTGTAGACAGTCACATACGTTGTTCTGAAATCACCTGTTGCTATCTCTGCCTCTGTTGGAGGTGCTTCCAGTGATGTGTGATTGTGTCTTACTTATCTCAGTATCCCTGCCCAGCATAGGGTCTTACGTAACATACATGGGCAGTCAGTCAGTGTTCCGACTGGCTGGGTTTTGGGCTGGAAGACAGTCGAAATATACAAGCAAAGGCACAGTGTCTTGAATTTACACTTGGCCTGCAGCAGTTTTCAAATGAAAGGAGACCCCTACTTAGGAGGGCCTTTTGAATTGGGCCCCCTGTATGGTTTACAGTGGGCCCGAGGGTGATGGCTAGACTACTGGGGAGTGCTCTTTAAGTACAGAGGGAAGACTTGGTAAAGACATAAAAGTGTGGAGGAAAAGGATCGAGACAGTCGAGTCCAAAAAATGATTCATGTGGTTTGGGCAGAATCTGAAATGAGAGGCCTTTGAGATTGATTAAATGCCTCTTGATAAAGAATGCAAATTCAGCTGGGCTCAGTGGCTCACACCTGTAACCTCAGCACTTTGGGAAGCCGAGGCGGGCAGAGCACCTGGAATCAGGAGTTCAAGACCAGCCTGGCCAACATGGTGAAACCCTGTCGCTACTAAAAATGCAAAAAATTAGCCAGACGTGGGGTGGGGGCACCTGTAATCCCAGCTACTCGGGAGGCTGACACAGGAGAATCGCTTGAACCCAGGAGACGGAGGTTGCAGTGAGCTGAGACTGTGCCACTGCACTCCAGTCTGTGGTACAGAGCAAGACTGTCTCAAAAAAACAAAACAAAAAAAGAATGGAAGTTCAACTAAGAATTAAGTGCCGGGGACCGTGTTGGAAGCTGTCTCGTGAGGTGCTTCATTTTACTGTCCCAGTACCCCTGGGAGGTCCATTTCCCCTGTCCCCTTTCACAGCTGTGAAAACTGCAGCCATGGAGATGAAGTCCTTTGTCCAGGGGCTCTGTCCAGCCACAGAGCCAGGCTATGAACCAGTAGGTGCCCCTCGTCGTTAAGGACACTCTGTTGTTGTGGGTGGTCAGGACCAGGCCCTTCCCTACGGCAGCTTGTCCCCAGGGCAGCTCTCGGAGCTGATGGTCTCTGCCTGGGCACTGGCACCCCCTGCTGGTCTGTGCTCCGGAAATGGGATGACAACCAGGTGCCAGAAAACAAAGGCACAGAATGAAGCAAAGGAACGAAACGGGGCCATGAGAAGCTTCGCTGTTGTCTACCCAGGAGTTCTGCCCATTATGGCCAAGCCGAGGTGGAGGTGGGAGGTGCTGGATTTGGCAACCAGATGGGTTCTGAGGGGCTTGCAGTGGGGCCAGCCCCACTCTTCATTCGTTGGATGACCTTGGGTGGGTTATTTCACTGCCCTTACTTCTAATAGCCATAGAAACGGGATGACGTGGGGTCAGAGAGGTTAAATAATTCACCCACAGGGCTGTTAGCTGGAATCCAGTGCTTAAAAGTTCATTTTAGTAGCTCACACCTGTAATCCCAGCACTTTGGGAGGCTGAGGTGGGTAGATCAGCTGAGGTCAGGAGTTCCAGACCAGCCTGGCTAACATAGTGAAACCCAGTTTCTACTAAAAATACAAAAAAATTATCTGGGCGTGGTGGCACGTGCTACTCGAGAGGCTGAGACAGGAGAATCACTTGAACTCAGGAGGCAGAGGTTGCAGTGAGCCAACACCGCACCGTTGCACTCCAGCTTGGGCAACAGGAGCAAAACTCCATCTCAAAAACAAAAAGAAACCCAAAAGTTCACTTTATTGGCCTTTCTGTGACCAAGCACCTGCTGGGTTCCAGGCTCTGGGGATACACAAGGTGCACGAGACTCACGGTTGCTCCCTGTGCAACGTGGTGTCTTCTCAGACCTCCCATTCCTCCTTACGTTCCTGTTAAAGCCCAAGAAAGTCCTGTACTTTTAAGAATGTGTGTGGTTAGATTGGACTTACCTTCATCCAGGCCAGTCTCCCCATCTCAAACCCCTTGCTAATCCCACCGGCAGAGTCCCTTTTGCTACATAAGGTGACATATTCAGGGGTTCTCGGGATTAGGGCATGGACATTGTTGTGTGGGGATGGGCAGTCTGCCTACCTAGTCAGCCCTCTAGACGCTGGATATGTGTTTTCATCCCAAATACAAAATACTTTCACCCTGCGCCTAGGCCTCATCCCATTATAACATCAACTCAAGAGTCCAAAATCTGCTCTAAATCTTGCCACCGAAATCACCTCAATCTGGCATGGGGGAGGCTCTGGGGATGACCCATCCTGAGCAGTTCCTCTCCCTCTGTAAATCTGGAACTCACTAAACCAGTTACCTGGCTCTAAAGTGTAGTGAGTGGCCACCCAGAGGCGTACAATCCAGTTCTGTCCCTGATCCAAAGGACCTGAGATGTGATACGGGCAAGAAAGATAAGGAGGAAACAAAGAGGCTGTACACCCAAAAATACCAGACCACTAAGCCTCTTTCCCTCCTGGTCACCCAGGACAGGGAAAGGAGTTTCTCCAAAGGGTGTGTTGACACCTAATTCCGTGTCCTGTGAGCTTGGAAGAAGGCCAAGCTAGACAGTTTCCTTCTGCAGGTACTGCTCATTTTAGAAAGTGAGTCAGGCCGGGCGCGATGCCTCACACCTGTCATTCCAGCACTTTGGGTGGCTGAGGCAGGCTGATCTCCTGAAGCCAGGAGTTCGTGACCAGCCTGCCCAACATGGCGAAATCCTGTCTCTACTAAAAATACAAAAATTAGCCAGGCGTGGTGGTACACGCCTGTGGTCCTAGCTACTCAGGAGGCTGAAGCAGGAGAATTGCTTGAACCCAGGAGGGGGAGGTTGCAGTGAGCCCAGATTGTGACCCTGCACTCCAACTTGGGCCACAGAGTGAGACTCCATCTCAAGAAAAAAGAAAGAGAGTCAGAGTCAGGGCCTGCCCTGGGGTCTTTCATCAGACAGCTGTGCATTACTTGCAGGTGAAAATTTTCCCAGAGCACAGCTAAGCCTGGTTGTCCTGCGTGTAGGACTCCTGCGTGTAGCTAATAATCAGCTCCACCTGGGCTGTTTTTAACCTGGTCCCTACCCAATATCTTTAATTAGGATCCACGTGCTGGGGGCTCAATAAAGTCTAAGCTTTTAGAAAGCTCTCCGGTGAGTCTTGTCATCAACCAGGTTTGGCAGCCACGGATCTACAGCTTTCTGGCCCAGAGACACCTGGGGCACGGGAGGGGTCAGAGCTGCCTGTGACGCTGGCTGTGAACTGGCGAAGGCTCCCTCGAGTGGGGACCCTGGAGCCCAGAGGACCAGGACCAAGGGGTCCCCACATGCCCCAGGTTTCTGAGGAGGAGAAGAAAGGAAGGCTGGAAAAAGCCCATGAGGAGGAATAGAGCTGCTCTACCTCTTGGACATCCAGGACCATGCTTGATACTGGGCGGTTGCAAGGTAGTGATATCAAGTTCCCTTTTAAAAAGCCCTGTGACTGGGTGCAGTGGCTCACACCTGTAGTCTCAGCACTTTGGGAGGCCAAAGCGGGCAGATCACCTGAGGTCCGGTGTTTGAGACCAGCCTGGCCAACATGGTGAAACCCCATCTCTACTAAAAATACAAAAATTAGCTAGGTGTGCTGGTGTGCACCTATAATTCCAGCTACTCAGGAGGCTGAGGCAGGAGAGTCACTTCAACCCAGGATGCAGAGGTTGCAGCGAGCTGAGATCTCTCCATTGCACTCTGGCCTGGGTGACAGAGCAAGATTCCATCTTAAAAAAAAAAAAAAAAAAAAGTGAGCCCTTTTGCAGAAAACTGTTAAGTAAACAATAGTACAGTGGTACCTGAGTGACTGATGTGTGGATACTTCGTTTTCCTTGATGTTCTAGAGTAGAGCTGTGCTGTCTAATGTTACTGTCAGCAGCCTCATGAGCTATGGAGTACTTGGAATGTGCTGGTGTGACAGGTAGGGTTGCCAAACTCAGTAAACAAAAGTTTAGGATGCCTCCTCCATCAGTGTGGGCTGCACACAGTGACTTCTTCCAGAATGGAAAGGGGGATAAAAGAGTAACGTTACAGTGGCAAAACCTGACAGACTGCCTCAGCCAGCCAGCCAAGGTTAATGTCAAGTGATATATCACGTTAATAGCACACCTGGGTAAGACACCAGAGGCCCTGGGGGACCAGGACTTAGAAGCTTCAAATTCCACAGCCCTCCTTTTCTCACTGCCCTCACGGGCCTTCGGGAGCCTGATGGGACCACAGGAGGTCTCCTGGAGGCCTAGAGAGGCATGTGAGGACTTGGCATTTTCCATAGGTATGACAGCTGGGGTTGGTGCTTCAGACCTCTGGTCAGAGCTGGTAATGCTGTGTAATGAATTGCCGAAAACTTAGGAGCTTAAAAAAACAAATGTATTGGCTGGCTGCAGTGGTTCATGCCTGTAATCACAGCACTTTGGGAGGTCAAGGCAGGCGGATCACCTGAGGTCAGGAGTTCGAGACCAGCCTGACCAACATGGAGAACTCCCATCTCTACTAAAAATACAAAAATTAGCTGGGCTTGGTGGCACATGCCTGTAATCCCTGCTACTTAGGAGGCTGAAGAAGGAGAATTGTTTGAACCTAGGAGGCAGAGGTTGCAGTGAGCTGAGATAGCACCACTGCCCTTCAGCCTGGGTGACAAAGCAAGACTCCATCGCAAAAAATAAAAACAAAAACAAAACAAAAAAAAAAACCGGCCTTGTTAAATTCCTCCTGTGTGTTGATGCACTTGCTGTAATATTTATTCCTGCTATTATGAGTCACCTGCTCCCAGGGCTGCCCTGCCCATTGTGAGACCTATTCTGTCTTCTTAAGTGTGACCTCTGCCTCCCGGGTTCAAGCGATTCTCCTGTCTTAGATTCCCAAGTAGCTGGGACTACAGGCACGTGCCACCATGCCCAGCTAATTTTTGTATTTTGTAGTAGAGATGGGGTTTCACCATCTTGTCCAGGTTGGTATTGATCTCTTGACCTTATGATCTACCCATCTCAGCCTCCCAAAGTGCTGGGATTACAGGCATAAGCCACCATGCCCGGCCGGGAAAAATCTTTTTAAAGATGCACGTATATAGTAAAATGCACATCTCAACACAAACATCATTGCGCCTGTTGATGTGTGTCTTAAGAAGCCTGAGGTAGGGAAGTTTGGTAGGTGGAAGTTACTTTCCATCACCTTTCTCATAGCATGGCACATGGAAGAGAAGATTTTGGCTTTAGCATTTCGCTGTAAGTGTCCTGTTTATTCCATGGTCATGGGCCTTTAGTGCCAAATTGACTTGAAAACCTTGTGAAATTATTTATGCAGAAAGAAATAATCAGGAATCTTGGGTAATGAAAAAGCAACCGGCCAGTTTTGCAAAAACTCCCACATGGGTGGTTTATAACTAATTGGAAAAACATGTCTCGTCTCAGTTGCCTTAATCCTTTTTGCAGTGCTGAGTGCCTTAAGTGTTCCCAGAAGGTTTAAGGAGCCTAATTAGTTCCCAAGGTGGTCAGCACAGTGACAAGAAAGGACAAAGGGCTCTGCCTACCTCTGAGGGTCCTTCAGCCATGGCCAGCTCTGACTAGGGGAGCAAAGACCCTGTCTGTCCTCAGCCTTCCTGAGGCTATGGCAGGGGCATGGGGTTGGGAGAGCAGAGTGTGGGCACTTGTTCTGGCTGGAAACTTAGCCTTTGAAACAAGGTTGCAGAGGCAGAGTTTGAGACTCAGACAGGAAAAGGAGATGGCCCATGTTGATGCTCTCAGAGCGGAGGGTCCCGAACTGTCTGATTATAAGCACAGTGTTAGGTCCTTCCATACTTTTACAAAGTTATTTTCAGAGACATGGAAGTCAGTGGTCCCCACTTTCTCTTCCTCTTTGGAGTTGTCTGGAAAAGAATGTTCCCAGGGACAGATGATCTGACGGGGCTATGGCCCCACCAGTGTCCTTAAGAGGGAAAGCCCTGTCAGCAGAGGGAACCTCAGCCCTGGCTGATCACACAGGCTACACTAGACCAGGATCTGCAGACACGAACAGCCTGCCCTAAGGCTCCCAAGTCAGAGAGGCCCGGTTGGTCCTGGTCCTGGCTTTGCTAGCTAGTCTCAGTCCCTAGCTTCATCTCTCAGGTGCTGAATGTAATGTTGTTTGTGAGATGGGGTAAATGGCATTGCTCCTACCCTATCCCCACCAGGGTGGCTTCAGGATGAAATTCAACATGGGAAGCACCCTTCCCCCACCCCCATGGACCAACAGGTGATACTATTAGAGTTATATGGGTTTGTGGTTTCCCCTTACTGTTTTCACTTCCTTCCTGAAACCCTGCAAGAGGCTTCATGGGAAAGGAAGGATCTTTCAGATGCCTCAGTGCAGCTGGGAACTGCTGTCCCCAGTTAGCCAGGCTGGTTGGAGCCCAGGGTGAGTTGTCTGGGTTGCGGCTTTGAACTGCCAGAGCCACTGAGGCACAGCTGGCCCGCTGCCAAGTGCTGCCAACCATCCTGCAAACACCACCATTGCTCATGCCTGGGAGACGTTCCAGCATTGACCAAAAAGGTTGCCGGGTCTTGTCGTGCTCAGGACAGGCCACTCTAGAGTGATCTATAGTCATACTCTAAGGACAGATCTGGGTCCTGCGCTTCCCAGGGACCCCGAACACAGAATGCCCATGACAGGACCCCAGCCCATGGGCACGGCCTCTTGTTAGTATTACCTATGCACTTATGTGAAATGTACCCGCTCTTGAAGAGTGGGACAGCCAGTGATTAAAACTGTTGAGCGCAGGTCACCAGGCTGTTTCAGGCTCCATTAGGAAATGGCTCTGAGAGGGTTACTTTAGAGTGAGGGAAAGGTCTCCCTGTTGGAGGGGCTCTGTGCTGGCTGGCCCCTTTAAACCCTGGCCTACTCCAGCTACCCAAGAACCTATATTAAGTGGCTCTGAAGTAGGAACAGCTACTTAATTTGCAGGGATCAGCATAAAATGAAAATAATTTTCAAAAATTAAGATTCAAGTGGGCCGGGTGCAGTGGCTCGTGCCTGTAATTCCAGCACTTTGGGAGGCCAAGACAGGTGGATTACAAAGTCAGGAGCTCGAGACCAGCCTGGCCAACATGATGAAATCCCATCTCTACTAAAAATAAAAAAAATTAGCTGGGTGTGGTGATGGGCACCTGTAATCCCTGCTACTCGGGAGGCTGAGGCAGGAGAATCGCTTGAACCCAGGAGGTGGAGGTTGCAGTGAGCTGAGATCACGCCACTGCACTCCAGCCTGGGAGACAGTGCGAGACTATGTATCAAAACAAAGAAAAAAAAAAGATTCAAGCAGCAGAGCATTCAGGCAAGCGTTAGGGATCCTTCTGAGCACGGGGCCCTGGCTGTGTAGTTTGTACACTGGCCCAGGTCTGGAGAGAGTGCAAGGCAGGCAGCTGGCCTGCACCATGTGGGTGAACTGTGTCACCCTGCCCTTTTTGGGGTTGATGGGGATCTTTTCTAGGCTGTTGGCCTGGCAGGGCTGATGACATGAGCCGCGCTTGCCCTGGTCTGGGCTGAATATGATACACTAGGACAAGTTGAAGGGAGGGGGATTGGAGCGGGGTGCTCCAGGGAGCATCATCTCTGTACAACAGGAAGTCCCTGAGCTTGGACACATGACTTAATCATCTGTCACAAAGTTCAGAGTAAAACCCAGAAGGCCAGGCAATGATGCATTGAAACTGTCACTAGCCAAGTTAGCATTTTCCAGTATCATTAAAAAATGTTTTATAGATAGGAGGTCTTCCTGTGTTGGCCAGGATGGTCTTGAACTCTTGGTCTCAAGTGATCCTCCTGCCTCGGCCTCTCAGGATGTGGGGATTACACTCGTAAGCTACTGCACCTGGCCTCCAACACTGTTTTAAAATTTTTGATATATCTGTGATTTTGGATTATACCTGTTCTGTTACTTCCATTAGAGAAAATTGACCTGGCCAGGCGAGGTGGCTCACACCTATAATCCTAGGACTTTGGGAGGTCGAGGTGGGTGGATCACACGGCGTTTCTCCTGTGAGAGTTTTAGACCAGTTTGGACAACGTGGTGAAACCCTGCCTGTACTAAAAACAAAAAAATTAGCCAGGTATGGTGACGGGTGCCTGTAATCCCAGCTACTTAGGAGGCTGAGGCAGAAGAATCTCTTGAACCTATGAGATGAAGATTGCAGTGAGCTGAGATCGTGCCACTGCATTACTGCCTGGGCCACAGAACAAGACTCTGTCTCAAAAAAAACACATTCAAAAGCAGATTTTTGTCACTGCCAGGTGACCTTACTAATCACTAACCATGGGTGTACAAGGACAAAGGAAATCAGGATGAAAGAATTTGTGCCTTGTTTTCTTTGCCTTTGACCTTCAGCCCCATGCATTCCTGCAAATGCTTTGCCCATGGCAAACCTTTGAAGACCTTAACTTTTCTGTTTTAAGTGAGATTTCCAGGTGAATTTATGTTGTCTGGAAAAGGACTATCCATTTACTGGAGAGCAGTTGGTATCTGAAGAGAATATTAGGTTGCTAAGGACACCCTTGTTTGCAATGTTTGGTTTATATAGATTATTGGTGAATAAGAAAAATAAGTTTATTCTTTCTTCGAGATGGTAAACCGGAAGGAAAGCGTGTTACTAGGTAAAGTGAGTCATGGGGCATGGGAGACTCAGATAGAACAGGGCTCTGGGACACCTTTCTTTCTTGACTTGGCAACTCTTTCTAATTTACCTAGCAGGCCTCAAATTAAAAGACAGAGGCCTCTAATCTGTTTGGGTGGGAACAGATAAAAGTTCCTCTGGGTGGATGGATAGGGGAGGGAAGGAGGAAGTTTGCAGAAACTGAAAGAGGACTTTTTTTGGGGAAAGAGGAAGAAATCTCTTGTTTAATTACAAAACTAAAATATCATTTGCAGTGCCTGCCTTCTCCAACCAGTCTTTTAAGAAATTGATATGTACTTCACATACCACAAAATGCAGTAATTTAAAGAGTACCATTCTGTGGTGGTTTTTTTGTTTGTTTTTGAGATGGCGTCTTGCTCTGTCACCCAGACTGGAGTATATGGCATGATCTCAGCTCACCGCAACCTGCGCCTCCCAGATTCAAGTCATTCTTCCACCTCAGGCTCCCGAGTAGCTGGGGTTAAAGGCACCTGCCGTCGTGCCTGGCTAATTTTTGTATTTTTTGTAGAGACAGGGTTTCACCATGTTGGCCAGGCTGGTCTTGAACTCCTGACCTCAGGTGATCTGCCCTCCTCAGCCTTGCAAAGTGCTGGGATTAGAGACGTGAGCCACTGCACCAACCCCATATTCTCAGTTTTTAATTATTCCATCAAAAAAGTAGAAAGCCCACATATTACTTATCTATTTATCTGATGTTAATAGAGCTTTCTTGTAATTAATGTTTACACAGATAAATTTTTTCATCCTGTGGTTTTCATCTTATCTGTGTTTTTGTATTTAAAGGGTGCCTCTTCTACACATTATATAGTTGGGTCATGTTTTTGTTTGTGTTTCTCAAAATTCAGTCTCACTATTTCACTTTCACTTGGAGTGTTTAGTTCACTTCCGGTTCAATGGAATTTCTAATGTGTGCCATTGTGTTCTGTCACTCAGGCTGGAGCATAGTGGTATGATCTCGGCTCACTGCAACCTCCGCCTCCCAGATTGAAGCGAGTCTTCTGCCTCGGCCTCCCGAGTAGCTGGGATTACAGGTGTGTCACCATGCCTGGCTAATTTTTTTTTGTATTTTTAGTAGTGAGCCAGCATGCCTGGCCTACTTCTCTTTTGTTTTTTTTTCTTCCTTTCCTGCCTTCTTTTGGATGAATGGAGTGATTCTTCACATATCGTTTCATCTCTAGTGGCTTTTTGGCTGTATGTTTTTGCTCTCTGTTTTTAGCTATATATGCTTTCTTTAGCAATTGCTCTAGGGGTTACGACACACACCCTAACTTTTCACAGTTCACCTGCAGTGCTTATGACATCACTTGGGCAATAAGGCAGTGAAAGGAATGAAGCAGACATAGGCCACATGCGGTCGAGCCTGACACTTTATGCCAAGTCCAAGCAGCCAGTCACAAAGGGCCGCATATTGTATGATCCCATTTATATGAAAGGTCCAGAATGGGAAAATCCAGAGGGACAGGGAGCAGATTACTGGTCACCTAGTGCTGGGGAGGGGGAAGGAAGCATGGGGAGGGGTGATGACTAAGCATAACAGTGTTCCTTGTTGGGGAAATGAAAGTGTTCTACAATCAACTGTGGTGATGGATGCACCGTTCTGTGAGTATACAAAGAGCCACTGATGTTGACACTTTATTTTTTTCTTTCTTTCTTTTGGAGATAGTCTCACTCAGTTGCCCAAGCTGGAGTGCAGTGGCATGATCTTGACTCACCGCAACCTACACCTCCCGGCTTCAAGTGATTCTTCTGCCTTGGCCACCCGAGTAGCTAGGATTACAGGCATGCACCACCACACCTAACTAATTTTTTTGTTTTTTGAGACAGAGTCTCCCTCTGTCACCCAGGCTGGGGTGCAGTGGCGTGATCTCAGCTCACTGCAACCTCTGCCTTCCAGTTTCAAGTGATTCTCTTGCCTCAGCCTCCCATGTAGCTAGGATTACAGGCACCCACCACCACATTGGGCTATTTTTTTTTTTTTTTTTTGTATTTTTAGTAGAGATGGGGTTTCACCATGTTGGCAAAGCTTGGTCTCAAACTCCTGACTTCAGGTGATCTACCCACCTTGGCTTCCCAAAATGCTGAGATTACAGGCCTGAGCCACTGCATCTGGCTCCATAAGGTAAATTTATATTTACCTTTAAAGAAACTGCCAAACCGTCTTTTGGAATGGCCATGCTGTCTTATGTTCCCCCAGCATGTGTGAAGGCTCCACTTCCACAAACCCTCACTTGATATTGATAGCGACATCTTTGTTTGTTTTTTGAGATGGAGTCTCACTCTGTCACCCAGGCTGGAGTGCAGTGGTGCAATCTCTGCTCACTGCAACCTCTGCCTGCCTTGTTCAAGCAATTCTCCTGCCTCAGCCTCTCGAGTAGCTGGGACTACAGATGCAGACCACCATGCCCGGCTAATTTTTTTGTATTTTTAGTAGAGACAGGGTTTCGCCATGCTGCTCAGGCTGGTCTCGAACTCCTCGCCTCATGATCCACCCACCTTGGCCTTCCAAAGTGCTGGGATTATAGGTGTGAGCCACCACATCTGGCCGTGATATATTTTTTAATGTTGAACCTTTCTCGATAACGTGCAGCGTGGCTTTCTTTGCATTCAAAGCGTTTCATTGAAAGATTTTTTATATGGATTGTGTGTGCATATTTTAGCACATTTATTTCTGAGAGTTGTTTTTTTTGGGTGTGCTCTTGCAAATGGGATGTTTTCTTCTCTTTTCTAACTGCTTGTTTGTACATAGGAAGACTGTCTGAGGCCAGGCTTGGTGGCTCAGGCCTGTAATCCTAGCACTTTGGGAGACTGAGGCAGAAGGATTGCTTGAGCCCAGGAGTTTGAGACCAGCCTGGGCAGCATAGTAAGACCCCATCTCTATTATTATTTTGAGACGGGGTCTTGCTCTGTCACCCAGGCTGGAGTGCAGTAGTGCAGTTCTGGCTCACTGCAACCTCCACCTCCCAGGTTCAAGCAATTCTCATGCCTCAGCCTTCCGCGTACCTGGTATGAGAAGTGTGTGTCACCACACCCAGCTAATTTTTGTATTATTAGTAGAGTCAGGGTTTTGCCATATTGACAAGGCTGGTATCGAATTCCTGACCTCAAGCAATCCACCTGCCTTGGTCTCCCAAAGCGCTGAGATTACAGGCATGAGCTGTGGCCGGCCCTGTCTGTGTAGTTTAAAAATTAAGAAAAAGAAGGCTGTTTAGTATGTTACTTTTGTACCTAACTCCTTAGCAGAATCTGTCTGCCTCATTTTTCAGAGTAAGTATAACTATTTCACCTTCTGCTTTTTTTCTTTAATGTCTTACTTTCTTCCTTGTCTAGTTTCATCTGCTAGGGTCTCCAAAATAATAGTGGTAACAGGGCATTCTTTTGTTCCAAAGGTTGATGGAAGCTTCTGTTGCTTTCATCCCTTACAAATGATGCTGGGCTTTGGCTTGATGGGTGTGTGTCTGGGTGTAATTTCCTTTATTGTGTGTAATTTAAGGAGGTATCCCTCTTTCTAATTTGATACATTTCTTTTATAAATTTTGTAGTAAATTTTGTCAAATGCCTTTTCAACATCTATGATGATTATGATTTTTAACATATAAATATAAATGAAATGAAAAGATGTTCTAATTCTGAGTCATCCTCTTTACACTGTACAAGTCTCACGTGGTTTAGGTAACTTTTTTTGAAGCCCCAGTTGTGTTTATTTGCTAATATTTTATTTTGGATTTTCATACATTGATTTTTATGTAAATGTCTTATCTTGTCTTGTTTTAGAGATAGGGCCTTGCTCTGATGCCCAGGCTGGAGTGCAGTGATGTGATCACAGTTTATTGTAATTTTAAACTCCTGGGCTCAAGTGATCCTCCTGCCTCAGCCTCGTGGGTAGCTGACACTATAGGCACATGCCACCATGCCTGGCTAATTTTTAAATTTTTTGTAGAGACAGAGCCTTGCTATGTTGTTTAGGCTGCAGTTCAGTGTACATTGTAGGTGTGAATATTTATTGGTCTTTCTGCTGGAATCATTCCCTCTCCCATCTGTTTGTCTTTAAATTCCGGGCATGCACACACACTCTACCCGTGACCCCCAACTGCAAAATATTGATGTTGGCCAACCTGCCTTGAGAAGGGAGAACTGTTTTTCCCTCTTTGTGTCTCTGCTGGTGTCCAGTTCACTGCTGTGTTTTTGGTAAATACTTCACCCACAGACTGTGGGAGGCAGGAAGGGAAGGCTTCTGCATTTCCTTTCTGGACCCGACATCATGGATCCATTAAGCATATTGGGAAACCAACAGGTCAGGGGCTGCACACTCTAGTTGCATCTGACTCCGAATTGCTCAGGCCCCCTGCGTGCCAGTGATTTTCTTTTCTATGTCAGTTGTCTCTTCATTCATATTCCTAGGCTGAGTTCCCCAAACAGTGGCTAGCACAGCACCTGTAACAGTTGCAGGTGCATTTCTGATCTTGTATGACCTGATTTACAGGGTATTTTGAACAGGAGCTACCTATTATGGCTTGGGATATGGCTAAAGTTTACTTCACTTTCTTTCATAAAGTAACTGGTAGAATATGTAGCATAAGGCTGTGATTGCGAAAGCAGAAGTGGTGGGGGGTGATTGAGCTTGGGCAGCCTTGGGAGGCAGACAGGGCCACCTCAGCACCATCCTGGCCATTTATAGGTTATACGACCTCGGGGGAATCCCCTCAACTCTCTGAGCCTTTGTTTCTTCTCTCATTAAGATCATCCATTCCTCAATGGACTGTTGTAAGGCTTAAGATCAAACATCTTTCAAGGCACTTGGAGCAGTGCCTGGGCTCCGGGACCTTTAGGGTGTAACCATAGCAAACACTCAAATCCCAGCTGCTCTCCCTTCTCTTCCCTCCAGTGTGGGAATGTGGAGGACCAGCCTTCTCATTCCCATTTACCCTGGAGTTCCTTCTTCTAAACTTCATCTAGCACCTGCTGTGTGCCAGGGATTCATGGGTGGGGAGGCCAGGAGGGACAGCCAAGTCTGGCGTCTGGCCTTCAGCTTGCCTCAGTCCCCGTGGCTGACAACTGGCGCTTTGCTCTGGAATCTGGACCTTGCAATCTCCTACCAAAGGCTCAGCCCAAAGAGGGCTTGAGGGCACCCCCCAGTGGTGAGAAGATTCCATAGCTGTCCATGTCTCCCCATCTCCTGAGTGGATGATCAGCCTCAGCAATCCAGAGACATGTTCTTGGATTCTGCCAGCTTTATTTTTCAGTTGAAAATTCAAAGGAGAAAGTTATGTTCAAAAAGAAAGTAAAAAACTTTGAATGCTGTAGCTAGGGGGCCCGAGTTTACAGTTGCCCCCACAAAAACAGAGGCCCTCCAAAGCATCAGTCCCTGTGTGTCTACCCCAAAGAGAGCAGCTCTCTACCTGGGATTCTGAAGGGCTATCAGTTCCCCTCAAAGAACCTCCTGCCTCAGGAGACCCCTGGATCAGGCAGGGAAAGCCAGTGCCAGGCAGCTGAGAACCTGGCTTTGTGTCCCCCTCCACACAGTCAGCGTTCTGAAGCAGTGGCTTCCCACATGGCTGTTGAATAAGTGAGTAAATACCTTGGGCATGAACAGGAGCCAGATGCTCTCTCTGCAGGGCTGGGACTCGTTGGCCATGCTGTCTCCTGGTTTACAGTGGAGGTGTGGAGGAAGGGGGAGAATTACCCAGACCAGTGGGAGAGTTTCATGTCCTCAGAAGTATTTTCAGCACAGTGGCAAGCAGCTCTTCTTCCCTGCATTTGCAGCATGCGTGGTTCTGAGTTTCCCGGTATTCCATGCTGGTTATTCTGTCCCAACCAAGAATCTTACCCTCGTAAGGAGCTGGAGTTATAGTAGAAGGTGAAGGAGTTTGAAGTCTTTGGCAGCCTAGTGGTGGCTTAGACAAAATTTCAAACTGTAAAGAAGAGAGAAGAGAAATAAGGCCAGGCTATGGGCCCCAGAGGAGAGGGGCCCCTGCTGTTTCCTGAGATAAATTATGCTGGGGCTCCTATTATAGCCCTTGGCCCTCCTTATTAAAAGGACAACTCTCCATCCACTCCCACCCATCTCCCTCTCCACTTTGTGTATGAGCAGCAGGCACAGGTGGATGAGTCCCTACACCTGCCAGGCCTTTGCAGGCAGTGGTGTTAGGCCCACCCTGCTGAGTTCCTAGGAAATTGAACAAGCATCTGTGGAGCACTCACTCCATGTCTGGCTCTGCCACCAGCACCCTGGAGACAGAAGACCAAAATGTAGTTCCCAGCCAAGGGGAGGGTGGAACCTTAGCACACGATGCTTTGAGAGCTTGAGATGCATCCAACCCAAAGTGCAGACTAAAGGGAACTCTCACTGTGTGGGTAGGATCTTCAGTACAGCTTGCAGTGGAGGCTGCTCTACTGTTTCCTCATCAAGTGTGGTGGTCAAGGGCACAGACTGGACACTCGGAGCTACCAGGGTAAGGAGGCGCTCTTCTATCCCTCATCTGCCAGGAGAACTGTTTAAAAGACAGGCTTTATTTAATTTTTTTGAGATGGAGTCTTGCTCTGTCACTCAGGCTGGAGTGCAGTGGTTCACTGCAACCTCTGCCTCCCGGGATCAAGCAATTCTCCTGCCTGCCACCATGCCCAGCTAATTTTTGTGTTTTTAGTAGAGATGGGGTATGGACAGGCTAGTCTCCAACTCTTGACCTCAAGTGATCGGCCCACTTCAGCCTCCCAAAGTGCTGGGATTACAGGCATGAGCCACCACACTCTGCTATTTAATTTTATGAGATGGAGTCTCACTCTGTTGCCCAGGTTGGAGTGCAGTGGCACAATATCGGCTAACTGCAAACTCTGCCTCCTGGGTTCAAGTGATTCCCCTGCCTCAGCCTCCTGAGTAGCTGGGACTACAGGCATGAGCCACCATGCCTGGCCAGGAAGTGCCCTTCTATCCCTCATCTGCCAAGAGAACTGTTTAAAAGATGGGCTTTAGGCAGTCTTTTCTGCCATCTTTTTCTACTATGTTCTGGTTCTTTTTCAGATATGTAATTTTCAGTAATTAGTAAATTAGCTGATTGGCTAAATTACTAAACAATAAATTTAGTAATTAGTAATTTTAATAATTTCTACTTCCCTGCTGAAATCTATAATCTGTGTCTAATAAGCCTACTATCTGAGTCCTGTGGGTCTGTGTCTATTACTGTCTGTCTATGCTAGTTTTTACACTTGGAATTTTATCTGCCTAAGAGCGTTTTTTATAACTACAGTGTTCATAATCGTATCATTATGCCCAGCACGGAGGTGCTCAGTAAATATACATTTCCAATGTAAACAATTTTAAATGTGGTAAAACACATATAAAATTTTCCATAACCATTTTAAAGTAGACAATTCAGTGTAAATAAATTCATATTTTTGTGCAGCCAAACTCTGGAACTCACTAAATCCTGCCAAACTGAAACTCTATCCCCATTTAATAAGCCATTACTGCTCTCTCCCAGGTCCTGGCCACCACCACTCTACTTTCTGTCTCTGTGAATCTGCTTACTCTAGGTCCTGCACATAAGTGGAATCATACAGTGTTTCTCTTTTTGTGACTGGCTTATTTCATTTTGCATAACATCCTCAAGGTTCATCCATGTGCTAGCATGTGTCAGAATTTCCTTCCTTTTAAGGCTGAATAATGTTTGACTGTATGGAGAGACCACATTAGTTTGTCTGTCTGTCGATGGACGTTTGCGTGGCTGCTATCTTTTGGCTGCTGTGAATAATGCTGTGCCGAGACCAGCTCAGCCGTGGATACCCCAACCCAGGCAGCGCTGAAGGAATTAAGAAACAGCCACAGAGAGAGAGCAATAGAGAGCAAAAGGCAGGTTCAGAGTGGAGCACCAGGGGTCTCACAGCATTTCTAGCTGAGAGTCCAGAGCAGACTCTGACCGACGTATTTATTCTTGACTTTGCAGTGACAAGTTTTACAAGTGGATGCTCTGTGTTCTTTCATTGGTTAAAGTAACCAGGCAGCTAGTGTATGTTTACTGTAGGTTAAAGACAAACTAGAAATCGCTCTTTACAAGGGAACAAAGGAAAGGGTCACATAACCTGTGTTCAAAGAACTAATTCATCTGGCGTGAGACATATTTACATTGGTTACTGTTTTATAATGCTTTGAGCACTTTTCTGCTTTGGGGGCAGGTTCCTGCTTTGGGGGGCCGAGTACGTTTCCTTTGGCACCGCTGTCAATAGGATTTCTCAGCAAACAATATGATTTCTCACGCACGTCAGAATTTGCTCTCAACAATGCTGCTATGAACATCAGTGTATAAATGTGTGAGGCCCTTTCAATTGTAGGGAGTACATACCCAGAAGTGGAAATGCTGGATTATGTGGTAATTCTTTGTTTTCAGACAGAGTCTCGCTCTATCACCCAGGCTGGAGTGCAGTGGTTCAATCTTGGCTCACTGCAACCTCGGCCTCCTGGGTTCAAGTGATTCTTATCCCTCAGCCTCCTGAGTAGCTGGGATTACAGGCCTGCACTGCCACGCCTGGCTCATTTTTGTATTTTTAGTAGAGATGGGGTTTTACCATGTTAGCGAGGCTGGTCTTGAACTCCTGACCTCAAGTGATTGTCCTGCCCCGGCCTCTCAAAGTGCTGGGATTATAAGTGTGAGCCACCGCCTGGCCTATTTTTAACTTTTTGATGAATTAACATACTGTTTTCCATAGCTGCAGCTCCATTTTAAACTCCCAGTAAGAGTACACAATGGTTCCAACTGCTCGGCATCCTTGCTAGCACTTGTTATTTTCTGTATTGATTACAGCCATCCTAATGAGTCTGAGGTGGTGTCTCCTTGTAGGTTTTCTTCTTTTTCATTTTTTGAGATGGAGTCTCACTGTCACCCAGGCTAGAGTGCAGTGATGCGATCTTGGCTCACTGCAACCTCCGCCTCCTGTGTTCAAACAATTCTCCTGCCTCAGCCTCCTGAGCATCTGGGACTGCAGGCATGTGCCACCACACTCGGCTAATTTTTCTATTTTTAGTAGAGATGTGGTGTCACCATGTTGGCCAGGCTGGTCTTGAACTCCTGACCTCAAGTGATCCACCACCTTGGTCTTTCAGAGTGCTGGGATTACAGGCATGAGCCACCATGCCCGGCCTCTCCACGTGATTTTGGTTGAGTTTCCCTAATAATTAGTGATGGTGAGCATCTTTTTATGTGCTTATTGGCTATTTGCATCTCTTATTTGGAGGACTGTCTATTCAAGTCCTGTGCACATTTTTGAACTGCGTGAGTTGGGTTTTTGTTGTTGCATTGTGAGAGTGCTTTATATATTCTAGATGGGAACTCTTTGACATAGAATTTGCACATCTGTACTGTCATTCTGTAGGCTGTCTTTTCACTCTGTTAATATATCCTTTGATGCAATCCAATTTGTCTACTTTTCCTTTTGTTGTTTGTGCCTTTGGTGTCATATCCAAGAAATCATTGCCAAAGGAAGCTCTCCTTCTATGTTTTAAGAGTTGTTGGCTGGGAATGGTGGCTCGCACCTATAATCCCAGCACTTTGGGAGGCTGAAGCAGGTGAATCACGAGGTCAGGAGTTCAAGAGCAGCCTGACCAAGATGGTAAAACCCCGTCTCTACTAAAAATAGAAGAATTAGCTGGGCATGGTGGTGGGCACCTGTAATCCCATCTACTTGGCAGGCTGAGGTAGAGAATTGCTTGAACCTGGGAGCTGGAGGTTGCAGTGAGCCGAGATCATGCCACTGCACTCTAGCCTGGGTGACAGAGCAAGACTCCGTCTCAAACAAACAATAGTTGTATAGTTTTAGAGCTTACAGTTAGGTCTTTGATTCATTATTGAGGTTCTTTTCTTTCTTTCTTTCTTTCTTTTTTTTTTTAAACATGATATAAGGTAAGGGTTTAACTTCATTCTTTTGCCTGTGGATTTCTAGTTTTCCCACACCATTTTTTTTTTTTTAAAAGAGATTCAGCGTCACAATCAGACTATCACATTTAGCAATCAACAGCATGGGTGCAAAAAAAAAAAAAAAGAAAAAAATCTACATTAAAACCCTTTGTTGGTATGCTTTACTCTTTCCACAGAACAGAAACTAAAATAACCTGTTATACAATTATCACAAATACAGTCCTCGAGTTTTTTGCCCGTACACATGAGTATTTGTCTAAATCATGTCTTCTTTGCAGCAGCTAGGCCCTGCCACCACTGTGCTTGGCTGAGTTCACAAATCTGTTGTAACCTGTAGCTTCCCTGTCACTTCTCTGGCTCTCCTCTCCTGCTAAGCTTTGTTTCCTAATTAAAATCTTCTGCCACTGCCATAGCTACTGCTGCTACTGGAACCGCCATAGCCACCTTGGTTTCGTGGTTTGGCAAAGTATTGGCC
>PVKV010027878.1:0-25803 GCA_004027835.1 Alouatta palliata | reverse complement strand
TCATTGGTAGCTTGATAGGGATAGCGTTGAATCTGTAAATTACTTTGGGCAGTATGGCCATTTTCACGATATTGATTCTTCCTAGCCATGAACATGGAATGTTTCTCCATCTGTTTGTGTCCTCTCTTATTTCGTTGAGCAGTGGTTTGTAGTTCTCCTTGAAGAGGTCCTTTACGTTCCTTGTTAGTTGTATTCCTAGATGTTTTATTCTCTTTGTAGCAATTGTGAATGGCAGTTGGTTCTTGATTTGGCTGTCTTTAAGTCTGTTATTGGTGTATAGGAATGTTTGTGATTTTTGCACATTGATTTTGTATCCTGAGACTTTGCTGAATTTGCTTATCAGTTTCAGGAGATTTTGGGCTGAGACGATGGGGTCTTCTAGATATACAATCATGTCATCTGCAAATAGAGACAATTTGACTTTCTCCTTTCCTATTTGAATACCCTTTATTTCTTTTTCTTGCCTGATTGCTCTGGCTAGAACTTCCAGTACTATACTGAATAGGAGTGGTGAGAGAGGGCATCCTTGTCTAGTGTCAGATTTCAAAGGGAATGCTTCTAGTTTTTGCCCATTCAGTATGACATTGGCTGTTGGTTTGTCGTAAATAGCTTTTATCGTTTTGAGATACATTCTGTCTATACCTAGTTTATTGAGGGTTTTTAGCATAAAGGGCTGTTGAATTTTGTCAAAGGCCTTCTCTGCATGTATTGAGATAATCATGTGGTTTTTGTCTTTGTTTCTGTTTATGTGGTGGATTATGTTTATAGATTTGCATATGTTGAACCAGCCTTGCATCCCCGGGATGAATCCTACTTGATCATGGTGGATAAGCTTTTTGATGTGCTGTTGCAATCAGTTTGCCAGTATTTTATTGAAGATTTTTCCATCTATGTTCATCATGGATATTGGCCTGAAGTTTTCTTTTCTTGCTGAGTCTCTGCCGGGTTTTGGTATCAGGATGATGTTGGTCTCATAAAATGATTTGGGAAGGATTCCCTCTTTTTGGATTGTTTGAAATAGTTTCAGAAGGAATGGTACCAGCTCCTCTTTGTATGTCTGGTAGAATTTGGCTGTGAACCCATCTGGACCTGGGCTTTTTTTGGGTGGTAGGCTCTTAATTGCTGCCTCACCTTCAGACCTTGTTATTGGTCTATTCAGCGTTTCGACTTCTTCCTGGTTTAGGCTTGGGAGGATGAGCGCCAACCCTCTCTACAGAGCTTCTGCTTCGTGTGGAGAAAAGTGCCCAGGTAAGGCTGCGCTTGGCCTCCTGAGCAGTGATAAGACTTGCCTGGTTTGTCAGGACGCTGGAAGAAGTGATTGTAAAGGAGTTAGGGAGAGAGGCCTGTGGGTGGGCCTGGGGGAGTCACCCAGCATGTGAGACTTTTGGTTTCGTCATCGAGGCCCAGGCGGGAACATCCACTCCAGAGGAGACACCGAACAGGCAGGCGGACAGCACCACTCACCTTGATGTCAGCTGGCCACCATCCTCGGCTAGCCCGGTGTTCACACTATAGGCTGACCGAGGAATACTTTGGTGGGAGAGGTAGAGGTTGTGAATGTGCCTGGCAGAATTGGATCACCAAGGCTCATTTAACTCCTGCTCCCTCTGTCAGTAGCAGACTCTAATACTTGGCTCCATGACATGGTACAACCTCTTTTATTTCTTTCTTTCTTTAAGTTTTTGAGATGGAGTCTTCCTTTGTCTCCCAGGCTTGAGCACAGTGGTGCGATCTCAGTTCACTGCAACTTCCTTCTCCCAGGTTCAAGCAATTCTCCTGCCTCAGCCTCCTGAGTAGCTGGGATTACAGGTGCCCACCACCACACTGGCTAATTTTTGTATATTAATTAGAGACTGGGTTTCACCATGTTGGCCAGGCTGGTCTCAGATTCCTGACCTCAGGTGATCCACTGGCCTCTGGCTCCCAAAGTGCTGGGATTACAGGTGTGAGCCACTGTGCCCGGCCAACGTGGTACAATCTCTTGAGATTGCTTAGGCACTTGGCGGCAAGTTGATTAAATTGGAGACTTTCTACCCTAGAAACATAGCAGTGATTTCTTTATGACCAGAATTGGTGTGGCTTCCAGATACGGGTTTAAATTTTCTGCCACTACTATCTTTTTTATTTTTTAATTTTTATTTATTTATTTTTGAGGCAGAGTCTTTCTCTGTCACCCAGGCTAGAGTGTAGTGGCACACTCTCAGCTCACTGCAACCTCTGCCTCCCAGGTTCAAGCGATTCTCCTGCCTCAGCCTCCCGAGTAGCTGGGACTACAGGCGCGCATCACCACGCCCAACTAATTTTTGTATTTTTAGTAGAGAGGGGGTTTCACCATGTTGGTCAGTCTGGCCTTGAACTCCTGACCTCGTGATCCACCCGCCTCAGCCTCCCAAAGTGCTGGGATTACAGGCGTGAGCCACCGTGCCTGGCCTCTGCCACTACTATCTAAGGGCACACAGAATGCCCAATTTATTGATAGGAAATCTTGCAAAACGTTGCCTTGCATCAAGGGGCTCACTTTATAGCTAAGTAGGTGCAACAATGAACATGTGACCAAGGGATCCCCTGGCTACACCCCTCTCATGTCACAAGTCTTCTCAGACTGCCTTTGTCCCACTGGCCAGTCTTCGTCCTCCCACGTTCCTGACCACCCAGCCAAGTCCTGTATATTCGTATCCTGTTCTTGGGGCACATATCTCTTCATACCAAGAGAAAGTTCTGCCTGCTGGAAGGCTGTCCCCTCCGCACCCCTTCTCAAGCTCACTTTTGAGTTGGTTCTAGCACAGTAGCAGTCCACTTTTAGCTAAACTATCCTTGTGCCAGGTCCGGCTCCTGACCTGGAAGAATATTGGAGTGTCCTTTCAAAAGCATATCTTAGGGGCCGGTTTGCTCAGTGTGGTGCTAATAAAAGCTATCTTTTTTTTTTTTTGAGACAAGGTCTCCCTCTGTTGTCTAGGCCTGAGTGCAGTGGAGTGGCTATAGCTCACTGCAATTGTGAACTTCTGGGCTCCAGTGATCCTCCCGCCTCAGCCTCCTGAGAAGCTCAGACTATAGGCACATGCCACTGTGCCTGATGAATTTTTAATTTTTTTTAAAGTAGAGGCCAGACACTGGCTCATGCCTGTAATCCCAGCACTTTGGGAGGCTGAGATGGGTGGATTGCCTGAGGTTAAGAGTTTGAGACCAGCCTGATCAACATGGTGAAACCCCGTCTCTACCAAAAATACAAAAATTAGCCAGGTGTGATGGTAGGCACCTGTAACCCCAGCTACTTGGGAGGCTGAGGTAGGAGAATTGCTTGAACCTGGGAGGCAGAGGTTACAGTGAGCCAAGGTCGTGCTATTGCACTCCAGCCTGGGTGACAAGAGTGAAACTCCGTTTCCAAAAGAAAAGATATAAATAAAGTAGAGACAAGGTCTTGCTGTGTTTCTCAGGCTGACGAAAACACATCTGAGCCCCCAGCTTGAGATGACACCTGTGGGGTCGGCTTACTGTCTTTCAGGCAACAGTCTATACCTTGGAATCAACCATCACCACATGTGCTCTGCCCCCAAGGGGTAGCACACACAAGTCTGGGAACCAAGGGGCAGAAGTAGGAGTATGCCTTTCTCACCATCACCTTCAGAGACCCACTTGGCAGATGTACGCTTCCTATACTTGTAATTCACGTCTGCTGGGTTGTTGAAGGTTTGCAGGAAGGACCTTTCAATAGGGAATACAATACAGTTTCCATCGTACCTAAAGCTGTGGGTGCCAACTAGTCAGGTCATTTGATCTCCTCCTGGCAGTGGACAGCAGGCAATGAGGGAGTCAGTATGCTGACAGGTGACAGGTTGTCATGAGGAGACAGGCTAACTGCTATGTGATGGGGGCAGAGAGGCACATGTTTAGAATCCACCAGGGCACCTCGGCTGGGCGTGGTGGCTCACGCCTGTAATCCCAGCACTTTGGGAAGCTGAGGTGGGTGGATCACCTGAGGTCAGGAGTTTGAAACTAGCCTGGCTAACATGGTGAAACCCCATCTCTACTAAAAATACCAAAAATTAGCCAGGCATAGTGGTGGGTGCCTGTGGTCCCAGCTACTCGGGAGGCTGAGGAAGGAGAATCTCTTGAGGCGGAGGTTGCAGTGAGCCGAAATTGTGCTACTGCACTCCAGCTTGGGTGACAAGAGCGAGACTCCATCTCGAAAAACAAAACAAAACAGCAAAACAAAAATAGAACCCACCAGGGCCCCGTTTAGTGCTCTGCATTTATAACTGAATAGACACAGCAACTACAGTGTGACAAGGGGGTGACAACTAGGGGTGCAGGCTCATCAGAGATGACCCATCAGACAGATACTGGCCTAGAATGAGGGAAATTTAGAATGGAGAGTAGAGGAGAAAGATGAAAATCAATTACAGTCTGAGGGCCAACCAGTAGGAACTTGTTCCACTAATCTTTCTCTTCAAAGACTTTTCATCTAGAAATTGTGCCCAGCCACTGTCACAGAGGATTACCTTGAGAGGCACAGATGGATCTGGCTGGTACAACGAGTGGGCAGTGCTCTACCCATGTCCTCTGTGACCTTGCACCATTTTGGGGCACACTAGTTCCTGAGGGTTTTCTCTCCCAATAGTCGGGACCCACATCTCTTTGTTGGAGGGCTGCCCTCCAGCGGCCAGAGCTGGAAATGCCTGAGAACTTAGTGAATTTGCTCGGGGCCACCCTTAGCCTATGGCTACTGTGGTATACATTCTGTGCTCTTTTGCTGCTAATTAGGACAATTCTCAGGTGTGACCCATGTTGTGTCCAGAGCTTTCTCTGGGATTGAGTTGAAGACACTCGATGTGCGACTTTGACACTGCACCATTACTTGGCCTCCTTGAGTTCCTATCCCGAATTGTCTTTTCC
The DNA here is from genome assembly GCA_004027835.1 of Alouatta palliata. Lineage (NCBI taxonomy): Eukaryota > Metazoa > Chordata > Mammalia > Primates > Atelidae > Alouatta > Alouatta palliata. Next base: position 20,910 of record PVKV010027878.1, on the reverse strand, counting down.
TTTACCATTTTTTCCTAACATATCAATCACTTATACATGAATTATTATTATTTTGAGACACAGTCTGGGTCTGTTGTCTAGGCTCGAGTGCAGTGGTGCAATCTCAGCTCACTGCAATCTCCGCCTCCCGGGTTCAAGCGATTCTCTTGCCTCAGTATCCCCAGTAGCTGGGATTACACCATGCCTAGCTAACGTTTATATTTTTAGTAGAGACGGGGTTTCACCATGTTGACCAGGCTAGTCTTGAACTCCTGACCTCAAGTGATCTACCTGCCTTGGCCTCCGAAAGTGCTGGGATTATAGGCATGAGCCACCATGCCTGGCCCACTTTTACATGAATTCTTGTCTGGAGGTGGGCTATTGTTAAACTTAAGCTAAGACATTTTCTTAGGTGTTTGAAGTCAGAGAACCAGATGTGTTAATTTTGTAATCAGAGTTTGAATGTCTAAGGTATTTAATTTTCTAAGTCATGTTAAACATTTGAAGATGATTTGATCAGGTAAGAGTTCATTGAAATATTAATAAAGGGACAAATAAAAGTAGCTGTTCTTTTTCATATAAAATTTGTTAGATTTATAAATAAAATAGCAAGAATTAGAAATAGAGCTTAAAGTTTTAAAAGAAATTCGGTTTCTAATTCATATATAGTTGATTTGAAGAAAACAAATACTTTTAGAAATTGGTTTTCAGGTTGGAGAGTCCTTTTTGGGCAGCAGAAACTCATTATACTTTGAAGAAAATAAATATTGAATGAATAAATTCCAGGCTTAACTTTATGCTTATAAATATCTGTAGGTCTATTTTTCATTGTAAGTGTGAGTTATCAAAGATATCCAGCAAGGTATATAAAGTACTCGTCACTATCAAAATGTCAAGCCCAAACTAAAAATTAAAAGCACTCAAGCCAAAATTGACAAATGGGATCTAGTTAAACTAGAGAGCTTCTGCACAGCAAAAGAAACTAGCATCAGAGTGAACAGGCAACCTACAGAATGGGAGAAAATTTTTGCAATCTTCCAATCTGAGAAAAGTTTAATATCCAGAATTTATAAAGAAGCTAAACATATTTACAAGAAAAAACAACTCCATCAGAAATTGAGCAAAGAATATGTACACTTCTCAAAAGAAGGCATCTACATGGCCAAGAAATATGTGAAAAAAAGCTCAACATCTCTGATCATCAGAGAAATGCAAATCAAAACCACAATGAGATACCACCTCACACCAGTCAGAATGGCGATTATTAAAGAGTCAGGAAATAACAGATGCTGGGGAGGCTGTGGAGAAATAGGAATGCTTTTACACTGTTGGTGGGAAAGTAAATTAGTTCAACCATTATGGAAGACAGTATAGTAGCTCCTCAAGGATCTAGAACCAGAAATACCATTTGACCCAGCAGTCCCATTACTGAGTATCTACCCAAAGGAATATAAATCATTCTACTATAAAGACACATGCACACATGTTTCTTGCAGCACTATTTACAATAGCAAAGAATGGAACCAACCCAAATGCCCATCAATGTTGGACTGGGTAAGGAAAATGTGGTACATATATACCATGGAATACTATGCAGCCATAAAAAGGAATGAGATCATGTCCTTTGCAGGGACATGGATGAAGCTGGAAGCCACCATCCTCAGCAAACTAACATAGGAACAGAAAACCAAATAACTCATGTTCTCACTCATAAGTTGGAGTTGAACATTGAGAACACATAGACACAGAGAGGGCAACAACACAACCAGGGCCTGTTGGGGGTGGGGGTGAGGAGAAGGAACTTAGAGGATGGGTCAATAGGTGCAGCAAACCACCAGGGCACACCTATGTCTATGCAACAAACTTGCACGTTCTGTACATGTATCCCATTTTTTTAGAAGATATAAAGAAAAAAAATTAGAAGCACTCATAAATTATCCCAGGTACTCATTTACCGAACTAGACAACTAATTACAATTATGCTCATTGATGCATATAAAATAAGTAGTTCAACATAAAAATGAATCTATAAAAAGGCACATCAATAATCATAAACGCGAGATATCATTACACCCCATTCTGGTAATCATCTGAGATAACTACAATTTTAAAATCTGAAATTTCACCTTGAAAGGCGAGATAAATACATAGTTGAATATATTTTCAGGTTTCTCTGTTTCTAAGTGCAATGTTCAGTCTTACTGAAGAAAATGAAGGCAGAATTCAGAAAATGAAATAAAGTAGTATTCATTTTATTATGGTAACAGGCAATGAAAATTTTATTGGCATTTTCTAACTGTGTGAAACTTAGTAAAAGACTTCATACTTTAAGAAACATTTCTGTTGTCGATAAAAATTTAGGGCTTAAATGCTTATCGTTGGTAAATTACTTTTACTGTCTGATTATGATGACAGATCTCTCAGCTTAAAGCAAAATTTCTCTCTATTTACTTAGGTCTTTGATTTTATAATGAAGTGGGGACTGAATATGAATATTCTTACGTGCACCCCTTTCTCTGGGGAAGCAAAGGAGAATGAATTGTAGGAGAGAAATGTGGATGTAGAAATATTACTCTAAATCATTTGGTAGTTATGCTAATCTGTACTTTAAAAACCTAAAAAAAAAAAAGTAAACATTCAAGTTTGTTCCTCAGTACATGAATTTTGAAGCAAAATTTAGTTTTTTTTCCTCAGAGAACCATACATGTTGTATCTGTTAATTTTTTAAATGTAGTTATTCAGAAATATTGGAAAAATAGACCAGGTAAACAAGTATAGGTAATCCTAAATTATTATTTATGTAATCATAATGTAATTATAAATGTTAAGCTAGATTAGAAATGTTTCAGAAACAGATTTTCTCTTTCAGTTCAAAAATATTTCTATGAGCACATATTAATGGAATATGTCATAATTGAATAAGCCTACTTTAAGGAAGTTCATGGCCGGGCGCAGTGGCTCACGCCTGTAATCCCAGCACTTTGGGAGGCCGAGGCGGGCGGATCACAAGGTCAAGAGATCGAGACCATCCTGGCCAACATGGTGAAACCCCGTCTCTACTAAAAATACAAAAAAAAATTTAGCTGGGCGTGGTGGCACACACCTGTAATCCCAGCTGCTTAGGAGGCTGAGGCAGGAGAATTGCTCAAACCCAGGAGGCGGAAGTTGCAGTGAGCCGAGATTGCGCCACTGCACTCCAGTCTGGCGCTTGGCGACGGAACGAGACTCTGTCTCAAAAAAAAAAAAATAAATAAAAAAAGGAAGTTCATTTTATATACTTCCTATAGGGAGATGTAAAAGAGAAAATAATGAGAATTAGGAATGAAAAGAGAGCCACACTCTTAAGTATGAAAAAATACTTTTCCACCAAGAGAAGCAAAACCCAGATATTTTATGAAAGGAGAATTAAATGAACCCCAGAGAAGTTTCCAAATTTATTTAGTAGATCTTGCTAAAATAAATGAAGAGGCTTCCTTGTCTGGGGTAAATACCCAGGATTCATCGTCTCCCGCAAAGAGTAACAACAGGGACCCATGTGGGTGGGTTAAGGAGCGGAAAGTTTAAAAGGCAGAAGAAAAAAGAGAGGAAGGCAGCTCTCTGCGCAGAGGCATCTGACAGGAAAAAGCTGGCCTGTGGCGGACCGCAGCAGGTTTTATAGGCAGGTTTGAGGAGGCGGTGTCTGATTTACATAGGGCCTCCAGATTGGTTGGACCAGGTGTGACGTTTACATAGTGGCAGGGAAGGCTGGTCGTCCCACCCTAACCGTATTATGCAAATAAGTTTTACATTTGGCCAGGGCCTTCTTGTCTTCTCCATACTGTACACGTGGCTGGCAAAAAGAGAAGATGGAGCCACCATCTTGAACATGCCTAGTCCTGGGTAGCCTTTTTCATTGAACAACTGCTGGTATTCACCTGTGCAAACTTTTAGCTTGCTTGCCTATGTTTGCAGCTCCATTTTACAGGCTGCTCTTTGTTAGAAAATGAAATGATTTGGGGGCTGCTTGTTATTAAAAGGAAATCCTTAGCAAGGACTCCCGTACCCTCAGTATGTGCCTAACTCCTGTATCAGAAATTCTACGAATATACGACGAATTCGCTTTCAGAAAATTTTTTTTTTGAGACATTCTTGCTCTGTTGCCCAGGCTGGAGTGTACCTGGGTGATCTCAGCTCATTGCATCCTCTACCTCCTGGCTTCACGTGATTCTCCTGCCTCAGCCTCCAGAGTAGCTGGGACTACAGGCCTGTGCTACCACGCCTGGCTAATTTTTGTATTTTTAGTAGAGGCAGAGTTTTGCCATGTTGGCCAGGCTGGTCTTGAACCCACAGCCTCAAGCAATCCACCCACCTCAGCCTCCCAAAGTGCTGGGATTACAGGCATGAGCCACCGCACCTGGCCTCAGAAATATTTTTCTGAACTTTTACAATGCAGGGGATGGTAGTTAAACTGGTCATGCCCTCCGTACAGTGACTTACCTAGCTGGTGTAGACACCTACAAGCAATGAAGACATCTTCCCAGCTGTTTTGAGTTGTGTTTATCTTTTAATTTAACTTCACTTAGCGGTAATGAAGACATTCTTCTATGTTACATTTTAGAAGTTTTATAGTTTTTCTCTTCATCTTTAGGTCTTTACTTCCTTTTGAATTGATTTTGGCATGCAGTCTATTTTTGTATAGGGGTCCAGTTGCCCCAGGATTATCTATTGAAAAATTCTTTCTTTCCTGTCTGCTGTTCCACCTCTGTCCCTGACTGAAACCACCTTTGTAAAATTATGACTGAGACAGTGAAAGAGATCTAACCTGACCAACTCCATCTTGGTTCTACCCATTAGGTTGCCCTTGTTCCTTCCTGGACTTACGCTGAACTAACTTTGGGAGGAACTTAGTTTATAATTTAAAACAAAGATGATAACAGCCCTTTCTGAAAGCAGATCTCCTTCTTGCCTGGGGACTAGACTGCCTTTGTAGGACTAAGAAATTAACCACAAGATTAGAAATTATGGTTTAGAAGTCACACAGCTGGAAGCTACAAGATTCTGACCTTCCCTAGATTGCTCCTAAGATCAGTGCTTGAAATACTTTGCAGACCCTACACTTGATAGACCAGCTGGCATTACACAGATCAATAAAATGGCCCATCTGATTTTGTGGCCCCCCACCCAGGAACTGACTCTGTGCAAGAGGACAGCTTCAACTTCCGTGATTTCATCTCCTACCTAACCAATTAGCACTCCTGGCTCACTGGTTTCGGACTTTCTCCCACCTACCAAATTGTCCTTAAAAACTCTGCTCGCTGAATGCTCAGGGAGACTGATTTGACTAATAAGAAAACTCTGGTCTCCTACACAGCTGGCTCTGAGTGAACTACTCTTTCTCTACTGCAATTCCCCTGTCTTCATAAATCAGCTCTGTCTAGGCAGTGGGCAAGGTGAACTCATTAGGTGGTTACATTATCAAGTCTCTGTAAGTATGGGAGTCTGTTTCTGCCTTCTGATCTGTTTTATTAGTGTGTTTGTCTCTGAGCCAATGCCACACTGGCTTAATTCTCAAAGCTTTGTAGTATGTTTGGATATCTGATAAAAACAAATCTTTTCACGCTTTTTTTTTTTTTTTTTACAACTTCAGGAGTGGATTGGCTATTCCTGGACATTTGCATTTACACACACATTTTCAAATCAGTTTGTCAGTTTTTATAAAAACAAAAAGCTGTGATTTTGTTTAGAGTGACATCAAATCAATCAATTTAGTGATTGGAATATTGAGTCTTAAAAATTAAACTGGAATATTGAGTCTTAAAAATTCTTGAACACAATGTATTTCTGCATTTTAAAAAGTCTTTTTCAATGTCTCTCAAAACAAACTTAATTTCCCTTGTAGAGGTCTTACACATCTTTGTATCTGGAAACATCATAGTTTTTGATGTTACTGTAAGTGATGTCTCTAAAATTTAATTTTTTGATTATTTGCTAATTATAGACTACAACTCATTTTGGTATGTTGATTTTGTGTCCAGCTAAATCGATAAATTCTCTTATTAATTTCAATAATTTATCAGTGGGTAAATTTGGACTTAAGTACATAGTTTTAGTGTACATCTTCTGAAAGCTTTCTCTTTCTTTTCAATTTCTTTTTCTTGCTTTATTATGTTAGCTGGAATGTCCAGTATAGAGCTGATCAGAAGAGTTGATAACAAGCAGCCTTGTTATGTGCTGATCCCAAAGGCTGTCTTTGTTTCAACTGTAAGCATGATATTTACTGTAATTTTTTTTATAGATGTTCTTATCACATTAAAGTTTCCTCTATTCCTAATTTGCTATGAATTATAAACCTAGAGATTAATTTTGGTCCAGCACGGTGGCTCTCGCCTTAATTCCAGCACTTTGGGAGGCTGAGGTGGGTGGATCATGAGGCCAGGAGTTGGAGACCAGCCTGGCTAATATGGTGAAACCCCATCTTTACTAAAGATACAAAAATTAGCCGGGGTTGGTGGTGCACAACTTTAATCCCAGCTATTGAAGAGGCTCAGGTGGGAGAATCACTTGAACCTGGGAGGTGAAGGTTGCAGTGAGCCGAGGTTGTGCCACTGCACTCCAGCCTGGGCAACAGAGTGAGAGTGTCTCAAAAAAAAAAAAAAAAGAAAAAAGAGAAATATATTAATTTTGATTTTGATCAAAGTTGTTTTTCTGTATTTATTGACATTTTTCTTCTTTAATCTGTTATTGTTTACATGAAATAATTTTGCAATGTTAAATCAACCTTCAATTCCTGGGATAAACCCAGTTTGATTTTTATATACTTAGATATTGTTAATGTTTTCTCATTTTATTTTGTTCTGTTGCCCAAGCTGGAGTGCAGTGGGGTGATCACAGCTCACTGCAATCTATACCTCTGGGGCTCAATTGATCTTCCCACCTCAGGCTCTCAAGTAGCTAGGACCACAGGCATGAGCCACCGTGCCTGGGCATATTTGCATATTTTTAATATATTAATAAATTCAGTCTGTTAATTTTGTTTTTCAGGATTTTTGTATCTATGTTCAAACTTTCCTTTTTTGCACTATTTTCATTGAATTTCACGTCCAGTTTATTCTAGTGTCATAAAAAATTAAGGAGTTGGGGATTGTGCCCTCTCTTCCATTTATAAATCTCTAGAAGAGTTTGTGTAACACCACAAATATTCTTTCTTAAGAATTTGTTAGAACTCAAGGTTGCCATGAGTTGGGTGTCCGGCTGATTTTTGTATTTTTAGTAGAGATGGAGTTTTGCCATGTTGGCCAGCCTAGTCTCGAACTTCTGACCTCAAGTGATCTGCCCACCTTGGCCTCCTAAAGTGCTTAGATTACAGGCCTGAGCAACCACGCCCAGCCTTGGGAATTTCATTAGACATTATTATTACCAATTTACATAGTATTATTTAATCACTATTCATGGACAATCAGCTACAGATGACCTCTTTCTTTGTTCTTTATTTCTTCATACCCTTCAGACCATCTGTTTTGAGTCCCTTTCTCTCTGCCTGAGTATATCCTTTAGTAATTCACTTACGGTCTGAAGAAAGACAAATTCTGATAGTTGAGTTAATTAGGATCCACCACCTGAGATGGGAATGGAACGAGGACCCTGAGTTCTAGAAGAGGTACTATTTTACTCTAATCAAAGTTGAAATAACGGTCTCTACAGCTTACATTTTTCCTGTGCCTGAGGGAGCATGGCCCCGGGAGAGGAGGTGAATGGGACAGCGAGTCAGATCTGCTTCTTGGTGTCACTGTGGTGAGTCACTGGGGAGAACGGGTGTGTGCATATCTATGCCTCTGTGATGGATCCATCACTGACTACTGAGCTTGATTTCTCATTGGCTCAACTTAAGAAGGTTCTAGAGGTGAGACAAGAGTTCGCAAATTCATTGGTCTGAATGAGGTGAATTTCTGAGATATGCTTTCATTTTGGAGAACAGTATACACATTCGACTTCTATTTTCAGTGTAGCAAAAATGTCTACCATGGTTTTTGTCACTCTTGTTAAACAGAGAAAGGGTAAAATGCAGTTATGGTTATAAGTTCTCAGTTATGCCTGAAAGAAAAACTGAAGTAAAATTTATTTTATCAGAAATGACCATTACCACTACCGGCTGGGATCAGGATGTGAAATAATCAACACCGAAGAGCAGCTGGAGACCACGTGTAGTGATTCGCACGAGGTAAGCTGCAAAGAACCTTGAATTAGGTCAGCATAGACAATAGGGCCTTATTCAAGTCCTTGCCTTGGGAAGGTCAGAAACATGGTGAGTAATCGTAATCGGGATTATCTTTGTCTCACCAAGAGCCAAATCCTAGGTGTTGTAAGGTTACAAAACTATCTCATTGTCTTCCTGTGTCTTCTAACCCTGAGATCCCCGTGACATTTTAAATTGGTTATTTTAGAGCTACGCAAATGGGGTACAGTATTCAAACATAGTTTTGTGTTTGTAGAGAACATAAGAAGCTGAAAATATGAATGGATTCAAAGTGCATGTCCAAAAAATGTGTCTGCTACCCTTCACAATTTGTTGCTAAGGGAATGTTTCATAGTGTATCAGAACTGGATGAACCCAAAGAAATAATATTGTGAAGCCATGTGATATTTGGGACCTACTTATACTAAAAATTATATTTACACTATATTATTTGTTTATCTGTAATTCAAATTTACCAGAGCATCTGGCATTTTTATTTGCTAAACCTGGCATCCCTATTGAAAAACCTGCTTCCCAGGCTTCAGCAATATCTCACTATGTCGAAAGAGTTGGGTTAAAGTTGAATTGTCTGCTATTTTAGAAGGTCTAAACATATTCAGAAGACAAACTATTTTTTTTAAAGCTAATTTTATGTTCAAAACTTAGAAATAAAGCTGAAGGGGAAGACATGTCCCTCCAATGTCATTTGGAACATTGCTGAACAGGTCTGTCTAAAGATTATTTAAATATTTAGGCAAGTGTTCTTGTTTGACTTTCTATCTATTAATGATTAAAGGGCCCAAGTCTGTGAAGTTACATGTTATCTTGAGGTATTCGTCTGGAAGTGATGCAAATAAATTCTATCTGGTAGAAAAAACCTGAAAGGTTATTATTACTGCTTTAATGTGTTGTAGGACATTAACCTGTTTTGTATAACCTAGAGCTCCTATGTTAACATTTTTTCATTTTTTTAAATAAAATCTTTAAAACTTTAGAACAGTTTTTTTTTTTGAAATCTAAAACAGTTTTGTGATGTACTATCTTCAAAGTGCATGTAAAAAAAAATATACTACATGCAATTTGTGAAGGTAGTACACGACAGAGCAGGAATATTGCCATCTTGGACAAGCACTGTCATTTTATGTTCACCTTGATCAAAACCTGCCTAAAACCAAAGCCTAATGGCTAAGGTCAGTATGACTATCAAATGATATCTCTGACCAGAAACATTCCAAATCCTTCCCTGACCAGAGATGTGCCAGCCCTGAGATAACCTCCCCCATCAGCCAGAGAGATGTCAGCTCAAAAGATAACCTCCCCTCCACCCAGAGACATTCCAACCCTGCCATAAACTTCTCCCCCACACAGACACATTCTAAGCTTGTGATAAATCCCCTTACCCTGAAACCAATATATACTCTTAGTCTGTAAGAGAGAGTGCTCCTGACTGAAATCAGCCAGAAGTCCCTCTCAGGTTTGTTCCTCCAAGATAAACCTGTCTTTGACTGTTAAGCCACATTTCATGTTTCTTTCCTCTTTCTTTAAATCTTACAGTACAGAAGGTTGCTACTTGCCTCATGTCCACTTTTTCCTATTATTAAGCTTATGTTAATATGGTGCATTTGTCACAACTGATGAACATTGATATATTATTATTAACTATAGCCTCTACTTTATTCAGATTTCCTAATGCTCCTTTTTCTGTTCCAAGTTCTCATCCTAGTTACTGCATTATAAATGGTAGTCACTGGTGGGGTGTAGTGGCTCACAGCTGTAATCCTAGCACTTTGGGAGGCCAAGATGGGTAGATCAGCTGAGGTCAAGTGGATTAGCCTGGCCAACATGGCAAACCCTGTCTTTACTAAAAATACAAAAGATTAGCCAGGTGTGGTGATGCATGCCTGTAATCCCTACTACTTCGGAGGCTGAGGCAGGAGAATTGCTTAAACCTGGAAGGCAGAGGCTGAACTGAGCTGAGGTAGTGCCACTGCACTCTAGCCTGGGTGACAGAACCAGACTCTGTCTCAAAAAAAAAAAAAAAAAAAAAAAGTAGGGGCCAGGCGCGGTGGCTCATGCCTGTAATCCCAGCACTTTGGGAGGCCAAGGCGGGTAGATCACGAGGTCAAGAGATTGAGACCATCCTGGTCAACATGGTGAAACCCCCGTCTCTACTAAAAATATATAAATTAGCTGGGCATGGTGGCATGTGCCTGTAGTCCCAGCTACTCGGGAGGCTGAGGCAGGAGAATTGCTGGAACCCAGGAGGCGGAGGTTGCGGTGAGCCGAGATCGCGCCATTGCACTCCAGCCTGAGTAACAAGAGCGAAACTCTGTCTCAAAAAAAAAAAAAAAAAGTAGTCACTAACATTCTTTTCTCAAATACCTATCAATACCCATTTCCTCAACTGTTCCTTGAGCCAGCTTGCCATCTTGCTGCTATCTTGCTTTTCTACTCTCATTAATGAGTAGAAAAAAAAATTTTGACATGAATTCATTCTCTACCTTGTGCATAAATTACATTTTTAACCCCTTGAAAAGTTAATTTTGGTGCCTTCTTATAAGAAAGGGAGGCATGAGGCCTATGGTTGTGCATCGTGACTCTATTGTGACTTTCCCAGCATAATCCAGGCTGCAGGAGAAAGACAGGGTTGTGGAGCAAAGTCCAGTTTCTCTTTCTTGCAGAAACATGCAGCTGACCAGGTTGTAGTCAAGAACTAAGCTCACATAACTGAGTAAGAATGTCTGATTGTCAAAAGTCAGTAACAATGGATAATTTAAGTCTTCTTAATGTCTTCACATATTTTCTAGATGTATACAAAAACATTCTATCTATGATAAAAAATGCTTAATTAAAAACATCTCAAAAACCTCTAGGAACTGTTTTTAAGGCTCAGATTTTTAAACCATGAAGTACTAGTAATTAGGAGGAAAAATTAAAGGTTTATTTTAAAACTGCAGGGGAAACCAAAGTGATAATAATCTGTGATTAAGAACAGTTGAAAATTTGCTAGAAGGTACCTGAATATATTTTGGCATTTGTATCTTTAAGGTTTTCTGTAAAGGAACTGTTGTTTATTATTGGTAAAACAAAATTTGTTTCTGTTAATTTTGGACTGCTAATTTTTTCCTAAAAAGTAGAAATGAATGCCATTATGGCCTCTCCCATACTGGTATCCACCTCTGAGAAAGCTTAGCAATTTAGATCATGAAGTCCATAGGAAGATAGTATTGTTCAGTTGTTGGCAACCATCAGCATTTCATAAATAACTGCAAAACTGATATCACCTTTGCAAAATTATGACTGAGACAGTGAAAGAGACCTAACTTAATCGACTTCCTCTTACTTCTAACCTCTAACCTGTCCTTGTTCATTCCTGGGCATAGGCTGAACTAACTTTAGGAGAAACTTATAGTTTAAGAGAGAGGATAATAGCCCTTTCCCAAAGCAGATCTCCTTCTTGCCTGGGGACTAGATTGCCTTTGTAGGACTAACAGCCCCAAAATTGGAAATTATGGTTTAGGAGTCATGCAGCTGGAGACTACAAGATTCTGACCCTCCCTAAACTGCTCCTAAGATCAGTGCTTGAGATATTTTGCAGACCATGCACTTGATGGATCAGCTGGCATCGCCCAGATTGGTAAACTGGCTCATCTGATCTTGTGGCCCCACCCAGGAACTGACTCAGCACAAGAATACAGCTTTGACTTCCTGTGATTTCATCCCTGATCAGTCAGCCCACCTGGCTCACTGGCTTCCTTCCACCCACTAAGTTGTCCTTAAAAACTCTGCTCTCAAATGCTTGGGGAGACTGATTTGAGTAAAAATAAAACTGCAGTCTCCTGCACAGTCAGCTCTGCATGAATTTCTTTTTCTCTGTTGCAATTCTCTTGTTTTAAGAAATTGGCTCTGTCTAGGCCACGGACAAGGTGAACCCATTGGATGGTTACAAAACCATGAAAAAAATAGCCTTTGAAGGGACAGTTGGCAGGAGAAGTCAGTCTGATTATAATCCATGAGATAAAAGTGATTGGAGCAAGATGGTCTGATGTCTGGTGTCGGCTCTGTCAGCAGCTAAGCTTGCATGTTGTTCCTCCCTGTCCCCCGTTTGCCCATCTCTGAATTAGGTAATAACAGTAACAGCGGCAACTAACACACAACCCTTACTTTAAAAGTATAAATAGGTAATTTTGATCTATATAGCAACCATTGTAAGACATTATTCTTGAGTTGGCTTAGGCATGCTTTTCTCAAAACACTTGGGCAATTAATTAACTTCTCATAATGGACATTGAGGCAGAAATTGATTAGGTAACTTCTCAAGTTCACACAGCTAGTGTGTGGAATTGGGCTTAAATACAGGCAGCTGCCTCCAGAGTCCATTCTCGTACACTGAGCTCTAGCACCCCTCTAGACAGACTCAAAAGTTCCTTCTGTTAGAGCTCTTAAGTGTAGTAATTGCTGTTATTTAAAATTTTTGGTTTGGTATTTCCCAAATCTCTGCCATATCTGAGTCTGGCTCTGGTGTTTACTTTGTCTCTTCTAACTGTGTCTTTTGATTTTTAGCACGCCTTATAATTTTTTTGAGGATATCCAGTTATGATGTCCAGTTACAAGGAACTGAGGTAGGAACTGGTACTTTCAGTTTTATGAAACTCTGGCTAGAAGTTGGCTGTGTTTGCTGTTTGCTTCCAGTTAGAAGTGTCAGAGGTTAAAGTTATCTCTAATAACCTTATTTTTCTCTCCTCTACTGTCTTTGGGTTTCCTCAGGGACTTTTTCTTACATAGGGTCTGAGGCTTGTAATTCTTTCAGCTATAATCTATATAGGGACCCTGCTGATGTGATGGTAAGGTGTGGGGGAGGGGAGGTGTTCTATCCATTTAGGATTAGGCCTTGGCCTTTCAGTGAGCCTTTGTCCCTGGACTGTCTTCTCAGCACCTCTTCACCCTCCCTCTCCCCTTCAGGTGACAAAGGAAGTTGAGATGGGGCTGGAGTTGGGTATTTTCCCTTCCCTCAGATTGATTTTACTCTGGTAAAACCCAAATGGGCTGGGCTCCGGTAAGGTAGTTTTCCTTGAAGGTAGGCTTTTGTTAAGGAGAACAGAATCTCCTGGGCATAGTTGACTCTTGCATAGGGGGCCTGATATCCCCCTTCCCCGCTGCATAGTTAAAAATTCAAGCATAAGTTTGACTCCTCAAGAACTTAACTATTAATAGCTTACTATTGACCAGAAGCCTTACTGATAACATAAACAGTTGACTAACAAACATTTTGTACATTAGATGTATTATATGCTGTATTATTAAAATAAAGTAAGCCAGAGATAAGAAAATGTTAATAAGAAAATCACTGCTGGGTGAAGTGGCTCACACCTGTGATACCAGAACTTTCGGAGGCCAAGGTAGGTGAATTGCTAGATCCCAGGAGTTCAAGACCAACCTGGGCAACATGATGAAACCCTGTCTTTGCAAAAAATACAAAAATTAGCTGGATGTGATGGTGTGTGCCTGTTGTCTCAGCTACTCAGGAGGCTGAGGCAGGAGGATTGATTGAGGCTGGGGGGTCGAGGCTGCAGTGAGCCATGATCAGTGCCACTGCACTCCAGCCTGAGCAATAGAAAAATACCCTGTCTCAACAATAATAATAATAATAAAAAGAAAGAAAATTGGGAGTGGATCTTCATAAAAGTCTTCATCCTCTAAGTCTTCATGTTCAGTAGACCAAGGAGGTGGGGGAACAGGATGGTGATGTGGTTTGTGTCCCCACCCAAATCTCATCTCAAACTATAATTCCCTGGGTGGTGGAGGAGGGGCCTGGTAGGAGGTGATTGGATCTTGAGGGCGGATTTCCCCATGCTCTTTTTGGGATAGTGAGTGAGTTGTCATGAAATCTGATGGTTTTAAAGTATGTTACTTCTCCCCTCACTCCTAGAAGATGTGCTTGCTTCCCCTTCACCTTCTACCATGACTGTAAGTTTCCTGAGGCCTTCCAGCCATGCTGGAACTGTGAGTCAATTAAACCTCTGTGAGTCAATTAAACCTCTTTTCATAAATTCCTCTTTTCTTCATAAATTACTCAGTCTCAGGTAGTTTTATAACAGTATGAGAATGAACTAATAGAGAGGGGTTGGTCTTGCTGTCTTGGGGGTGGTACAGGAGGAAGAAAATCTGTATATAAGTGGGCCCTTGCAGTTCAAACCTGTGTTGTTCAAGGTCAGCTGTATTTCACATAGTTACTTTTTCCCACCCCTGACTGAAGTATGAAGGATTTTCCCCTGATCTTCACTGTAAGAGTCTAGAGGAATTCCTAGAGGTAGAACTCATGAAAATGTCCTCCCCCTGCAAGACTGAGCTTCCAGAGTATTTTTTTATGTGGGGAAGGGAGGCAGAGTTTCACTCTTGATTCCCAGGCTGGAGTACAATGGCATGATCTTGGCTCACTGCAACCTCTGCTTCCCAGGTTCAAGTGATTCTCCTGCCTCAGCCTCCTGAGTAGCTGGGATTACCGGCATGTGCCACCATCTCGGCAAATTTTGTATTTTTAGTAGAGATGGGGATTCTCCATGTTGGTCAGGCTGGTCTTGAACTCCTGACCTCAGGTGATCTGCCTGCCTCAGCCTCCCAAAGTGCTGGGATTACAGGCATGAGCCACCATGCTTGGTGCCTTCAGAGTTTTAACTCTCCTGCAAGTTCACGCTGAGTCTCCAGAAGTTTATTAACTGCAGTTCAACTGCTCCTACCAGCACTGGCTCCAGTTGAGGGCTCCTGCTGCTGGACTTTTGCTCCTGTTAAGCTGTTATTCTTGGTATCCTCTTCTCTTTCCAGCTTCTGGACCAGCAGCTTGCCCCATGATGTTTGTTAACTGATGAATCTAAGAGCTGTTGTTGGTTTTCATTTTGTTCAGCCTTTTTCTTGTTGTGAGAACAGTGGTGATGACTTCCAAGCCCTTATATGTGGAAGAAAGTAGGAAGCCATTAGCTCTACCATCCTGGAACTCTGTGAAATGGATTGTGGGTCGTTCACACTTAGTAGTCTGAATGTTTGAATGGCTTCTTTGTAATAACATGCAATACATTATATGAATGATACAAATTAACTTTTGTTCCTCCTATTTTTTGGAAAATTAGAAACAACCCCAAAGGCCCTGATGCAAATGGTAAAGTAGCTTATGGGAAGTCACACATAATTTATATGTGGCAGATCTAGGATTCAAACCTGGATCGGACTCCAGAGTTCAGGCAGTTAATCAGGAAGCATCCGGCCTCCTAAATATAACTCAGCCACCTTATCTTTTAGTTAGAGCTGGGAATATATATGTAGTGTTGGCTTGTTCTGTTGTTGGTGATCATTTCGATCACCTGGTTAAGGTGGTTTCACCAGATTTCTCTACTCGTTGTTTCTTGAAATATGTATTCCTGTATTTTATTTTATATATGTTTTTTCTTATGGCCCTCCTATTAAGATTATTGCTTCTACTTCTGCTTTAGTTTTTTCTTTGTAGTTGAAAACTCTGTTTTTCTCTGCTGCTTTATGAAATTATTAAAAATGTCTTAATCTGGCCGGGCGCGGTGGCTCACGCCTGTAATCCCAGCACTTTGGGAGGCCGAGGCGGGCGGATCACGAGGTCAAGAGATCGAGACCATCCTGGTCAACGTGATGTGAAACCCCATCTCTACTAAAAATACAAAAAACTTAGCTGGGCGTGGTGGCGTGCGCCTGTAGTGCCAGCTACTCGGGAGGCTGAGGTAGGAGAATTGCTTGAATCCGGGCGGCGGAGGTTGCAGTGAGCCGAGGTCACGCCACTGCACTCCAGCCTGGAGCCTGGTGACGGAGTGAGACTCTGTCTCAAAAAAAGAAAAAAAAAAAATGTCTTAATCTGATCTTTCAATTTACTAATTTGTTCTTCAGTAGCAACCATCCGTTTATCACATCTATTGTTTTTGTTACTTAAAATATTATTTTTATACATAATATTTCTAGTGGATTCTGTTTTTCTTGCTTCTTGTTTTTGTTTCATATTAGTAATATCATTACTTATAGGGTTAACACACTGTACAACTCAAAGGCGTCATTCTCCCGAAATGTAGTGTGACTGGTGCCTCAGGAGTTATACAGTGAGGTAGCTCTGAGTCTCTGATATCCTTAAGCATTTTTATCATGCTTATATACATTTCTTGATCTACCTTTAGATGAAACATGTTGTTTCATCTGTCGTCTTTCTTTTATTGTTGTTGTACTTAGGGAAGTAATTACTTTGGCTGAGGGATTTTTTTCCCTCCTCTGGAATTATCAACTACTCTTTCAGATAATATGTGTGGCTCTAGTCAGTATCAAGATATGTCATAATACAGTAGGAGTGTGGAGAGAAAGGGAATGGAAGGGCAACTTTCTCTTGTTCATTCACTGCCGTGTGGACATCACCATGACCTAAGCTATGCTCACCAATGTCTGTAGTGAAGAGTCAGACATGATGGTCCCAAGGCACTCAGACAGACAGGCAGGAATGGAACATGGAAAGCTTTTCTCCAACATGTCCTCTCACTGTTTCTTCCAACACACTCTGCCTCCTCATCTCTCTCTTTCACATTGATTCAAGACTAAGTTCAGTGGTTTCTCTTATTATTTTTCTTTCTGTGGCACATGTTTCCATAATTTCTCCAGGGTTAATTTTGAGGGAGAGAGCCAGCAGTTAGTTAAATATATCTAATTTTTCCATCTTAGTAGGATATAAACTTATATATCTAGTTCAAAAACCATTTGATAAGTTTCTAAAAAATTTATGTATAACACAAATAAAATTGACACAAATACTAGGGTTTTGGTAGGCAGAATTTCAAAGATGTATCCTCAAGATTTCTGTCTCATTGTTATTTAGTCAAACCCTAATCTAGGCATTGGTGTGAAGGAGCTTCGCTGATGTAATTAAGATTACTAATCAGTTGACTTCAAAATAGTGAGATTATCCTGGATTATTCAGGCTGGCCAGAGGTCAGTGCACGAGCCCTTAAAAGCACAATAAGAAGGAGGAAGAGTAGGTCAGAGAGATACAGCAGAAAGATGAGGTGAAGGCAGATTATTTCAGAGAGAAATGAAACATGAGAAGAACATGACCTACTAACGTTGGCTTTGAAGATGGATGAAGGGAAGCATGACTCCCAGCCAACAGCTAGCAAGGAAATGGAGACCTCAGTCCTGCAATCACAAGGAACTGAATTCAACCAACAACCTGAATGAGCTTGAAACAGATTTATTTCCACAGCCTCCAGATAAGAGCCCTGCTGGCTGACACCTTGGCTTCAGCTTGATTTACCCAGGAAAACCAGCTGGGTTCACCCAGATTTCTGACCTACAGAATTGTGAGATATTAAATTTATTCTTTAAGTTGCTAAATTTGTGATAATTTGTTATAGCAGCCATAGAAAACTAAAACAAAGTTTTACATGTAAGTGTAATGGAATGCCCTGACTGAAATTTTACTTTGATATTTTTGAAACCTCCAATGAGTTGGAAAAAATCCCCCACAAGAGAGAGCTTCCCTCTGTGACTCACCTTTCCACCAGGGATCTGAGCATTCCGGGCTGAGGGAGAGCACTTTCATTCTTCCAAGCCCTAGAGCTAATGTGGGGACAGCGATGGAGATGCTGAGAAGGACAGACACCAGGCAAAGCAATAGACGTTTTTCCAGGCCCAGGATCAAGAGCAGGACAGCATTTTTAATCTGAAGGCATACAAAGTCAGCATTGTTTGGCAACCTAACAGCATAGCCATGCAGGGATTTTAGTCTTGGGACAGAGATTGGAGCACCTACCGGAGAGCATAGTAGAACCTCTACAGTTAGAACTGTGGAAAGCTCCTAGCAGAAGGTGCTGGGATTGTGCTCTCACCTATCACAAGTCTGTGGTAGGAGGAGAGCTAGTATAGCTGTAGTTTCTCCTTGGCAATGTGAATTGTGCTAGGACCAGCTTGGTGACCACCTTGGTGGTCTGTGTGTGCCACTGCTGGGTGTCCCAATCTGCTCCCTTGAGACCATGGTGCAGTGGGGCTTTCTCTGCTTCACCCCCAGGCAGAAATCCAAGCACTTGAAGCACCTGCTTGTCTGGACCAGCCTGAGTTACACTACCCTTCGTGGGCAGAAACCCTGGTACAGGGGGCCCTCTCTGCTCCACACCCGGGCAGATCTCCAGGCATCTGGAGCATCCACTTTCCTGGATTAGGAGTTTAGGCTCACCCCATCTCTGTGTAGAGAACTTGGAGCCAAGGAAGTTTCCCAACTCCCTGCCTAGGCACATCTTTGGGCTCTTGGTGACAGCCCACTGGATTCTCAGTTGGCACTGGTGCTTGTGCCTGCCATCTAGAGACCGTAGGTGGACCTGCCTGGTCTAACTCTGCCCATGTTGGCCCCCAGCCCTGCCCATGAAGAGGGTGAGCAGGGAGTCAGACCATGTGCACTCCACAAGTTAGCTCATTACCTGGGGCAACAGAGAACTGTTCCCAGTAAACAAGGATCAAGTATACCCAGTCATATTGGCAGCAGCAGGCTCTTACCTATAAGCATCATCTATGGCTTGTAGGTCAAACTGCATAATCCATTATAAAACCTGCTGACAGAATTACATAGGGCTATAGAAGCAAAACCAAATAACACCACCAAGTGTTCTCTATGGCCACACTCACTAGATTCAGGGGTAGGGGGAAGGAAAGAAAATAATAGTAACAACAACAACAACAACAAAACCCCCAACATTATGGGGAAAAAAAGAAAGAAAAAGATCCTACCTGCATGAAAATAATTACAAAAATTAGAAGTTCCAGCATCTCTAGATAAAGAATCAGTATAAGAATTCTGGCACCATGAAAAATCTGAATGTAGTGACACCACCAAAGGATCACACTAGCTCTCCAGTGATGGTCCCTAGCTAAAATGGAAACTAAGAAATGACAGCTAGGCTGGGTGCGGTGGCTCATGTCTGTGATCCCAGCACTTTGAAAGGCTGAGGTGGGCGGATCATGAGGTCAAGAGTTCAAGATCAGCCTGGCCAAGATGGTGAAACCACTTCTCTACTAAAAAAAATACAAAAATTAGCTGGGCATGGTGGCAGTTGCCTGTAATCCCAGCTACTTGGGAGGCTGAGGCAGAGAATTGCTTGAACCTGGGAGGCAGAGGTTGCAGTGAGTCAAGATCATGCCACTGCACTCCAGCCTGGGTGACACAGCGAGATTCTGTCTAAAACAAAAAACAAACAACAAAAAACAAAACAAACAAACGAAGGAATGACAGCTAATAAATTCAAAGCATAGATTGCAAGGAAACTCAATGAGATCCAAGACAAGGTTGAAAATCAATATGAAGAAACTTCTAAAGCAATCCAAGAAATGAAGGAAGAGGTAAACATCCTAAAAAGAAATCAGAGTTTCTGGAATTAAAAAGCTCCCTAAAGGAATTTCGAAATACAATGGAAAGCTTTGTCAATAGACTGGACTGAGCAGAAGAATTTCAGAACTTGAAGACTAGCCTTTCAAGTTAATCCAGTCAGACAAAAATAAAGAGGAAAGAATTTTAAAAAATGAGCACTCTTCAAGAAATATGAGATTTCGTAAAGCAACCAAACATACAAATTATTGGCCTTCCTGAGAGAGAAGAAAAAGCAAACAACCTGGAAAACACACTTGAGAGAATAATTAAAGAGAATTTTTCTTATTTTGTTAGAGAAGTTGATATCCAGACACCAGAAATTCAGACAACACCTGCAAGGTACTATACAAAATGAACATCACCAAGGCATAGTCACCAGACTGTCCAAGGACAACACTAAAGGAAAAAATCTTAAAGGCAGCTAGAGAAAAAGGTTAGGTCACATACAAAAGAAACCCCATCAGGCTAACAGCAGATTTCTCAGCAGAAAGCTTATAAGCCAGGAGAGGCTGGGAACCTATCTTCAGCATTCTTTAAGATGAGAAATTGTAAACAAGAATTTTATATTTTGCTAAACTAAGCTTCATAAATGAAGGAGAAATAACATATTTTCCAGACAAGCAAGCAGTGAGGGAATGTGTTACCACTAGGCCAGCCTCACAGTGGTCCTTTAGGGAGTTGTAAATGTGAAAATGAAAGGATGGTGGGGAAGGGGCATGGTGGCTCATGCCTGCAATCCCAGCACTTTGAGAGGCTGAGTTGGATGAAACACTTGAGGTCAGGAGTTCAAGACCAGCCTGGCCAATGTAGTAGAACCTTGTCTCTAGTAAAGATACAAAAATTACCTGGGCGTGGTCATGTGTGCCTGTAGTTCCAGCTACTTGGGAGGCTGAAGCATGAGAATTGCTTGAACCTGGGAGGCAGAGGTTGCAGTGAGCCCAGATCGTGCCACTGCACTTCAGCCTGGGTGACAAAGTGAGTCTCTGTCTTAAAAAAAAAGGAAAAGAAATGAAAATGAAAGAATGCTACCTGCTACCACAAAAACACACTTAAGTATGTAGCCCACAGATCCTACAAAGCAACTACGTGATAGAAACTACAAAGCAAGCCAGCTAACAACTTCACAATAGGATCAAAACCTCTGATACTCAGATATCAATATTAACCTAGAATATAAATGGTCTACACACCCCACTTAAAAGGCACAGAGTGGCAAGTTGGATTAAAAAAAGGCCATCCATCCACTCTTTTTGTTTTTTCCTTTCCTTTCCTTTCTCCCCTCCTCTCCCCTCCTCTCCCCTCCTCTCCC
>PVKV010027877.1:0-25803 GCA_004027835.1 Alouatta palliata | reverse complement strand
TGGGCCTTCAAGTGAGGTTTTCCTTCATTGTATTTTATGCTGTTTGTTCCACTATTTTTGTAATTGGGGCAAAGTGAGATGTTCAGCTAGTCTAAGAATGCTTTATATACCCCATAAACTGTCTGAATCAAAGGTTTTTATTTATTCTTCTGCCAATCACAACTGATTTCCATCTATGATTATTTTTTAAGTAAGAAACAGGAAGTCAACTGAACAAAGAGCTGGGGCTTTGGGCCCTGGAATATTATTAAACACTGACTGGGAAATGCAGGGCCTCAGGGTGGGGTCTAGTCAGGCTGGCTGCAGCAGGGCACAAACCTGCCTCAGTGGGCCTTCTCCAAGAACGCTCTGCAGCACCTGACACACTGCTGGTACACCGCCTCAAAGTCAGAGTCATTCCCCTAAATGGACAGGAAAGAGAAGAAAATGGCAAAACCTGAATAACAAAAACATCCTTAAGACAATCTAATCTGTTATTTAACATGGCAGAATACAGACGTGCTGGGTCTTCACACTATCTCTAAACATAAACTGTACTTACATAATAGGGATCTTCAATAATCAGCTGTTTTTGTGGATCATAGCTCCCAAGTAGTTCAATTTTAGCTTTGCAGGTTTTAACTTGATTACTTTTTCTATTCAAATCTCTGTAAAATTGAAACATGAACTTAGTTTTCTAATCAATGGTTTCAAGTTAAACAGGGACATCTGTTAGGCTCTTATGAAACATCCATATCAAAATCAAGACAGTGACCTGATGTGAAATGAAACAGAACACTCGGCAGGCCTGTGCGGCCCTTTCTACAGCACGGTGGCACTGCCCTCTCTCTAGGCAAGAGAGCTTGCAACAGCAGCTTATTCTCACTTTGTTACACAAAATATACAATAATTATATTTTCTCCCACAAAATATGTTTTGAGACAATCAACCAAGTTTCAGAGACAAAACAAAGGTGACAGGAACCTAAAACACCACGTGAGCCAGCCCCTAAACAAAGGGCTGCCAATTCCACCCTCAGGTGTCTTGACACAGCACTTCCCGCGGTATGACCCACTCCTTAATTACTCTGCCGCCTTTTATTCCTCAAGCCTCTGCTCAAGCTGAAAACTCAGCTTCACTCTAGACTTCCACTTTTAGCTTTCACATTGCTACAAAAGAAAAAGGCCACCCTAACTAAGCACCTCCATTAATTTAACAAACGACTGAGCACCTGAGACAGATGAGTGGATGAGTCAGGCATGTGCTTTACGTGGGAACGGAACACCCAAGCGCTCCGGAGCATGAACTTTGACAGCTCAGGAGCAGGTGCAGGACGAGGACTGAGGGCAGGCCTGAGTGTAACGCACGATGTGGCCTACTGACAGGGCAGCGCGAAACCTCTATAAAGAAGTGAATTTCAGTTGACCCATGAGGGGCAAATAGGAGCTGAATGGCCCAAGCAGCAAGGAGGAGCTTCCAGGGAGAGAATGGCAAATGCAAACGTGAGGCTGCAGGAGCTCCCCGTGCCCCACACAAAGAAACACGGTGCTCAGTGCCAGTCAAGGCACATGGAGTCTTCTAACAAGGTTTTTTTTTTTTTTTTTACGATACCTATAAGCTATGGTGTCAGGGAAACAATGAGAACAGAGTAAGGACTGAAAAATAAAAATTAAAAAATGCATGCATTTTAATAAAAGTCCTAATAAAAAAAAACTGTTGCATCCCTATGTGTTCATTTGTACAAAAGTAATTAATAGTTTATCTTCATCAAAAACATTTAGTATTTATGAATAAGCAGTGAGGCAAGTTAGAATCTTCGAGTTACAGTAAATCCTGATTAGTTCCTGACGGCGCCATAAGCGGGGGACTAGGGCAGGTGCATATGGGAGGGCCCTGCTTCACTGCACCCAGGCTTGAATCCCACCACATCCACGCACTAGCTGTGTGAACCTGGGGACGTAACAACAAAATCGTTCTCATGCAGAGCAACGTGCCTGACACAAAACTGTCACAGCCAAACTAGTTCTCCAGTCAAATCATGCCGTCAGTAACTGGACTTTCCCTTTTCTAAGGTGTATCTCCTTGTAAATACCTATGAGACAATTTTAGATTACTAAGTTTTTTGCTGTTCTAAATAAATAGAGACCATCACTGACTATTAAAAACTTTAAAATAATAGAAAAATTAAATTTGGACAAGAAATTACTTAGCCTATTACTGAATTGAGAGTTGAACAGAAATATTCTTCAGAAATAGGATTACCTCAGATTGCTTTCATCCATACAGAGTATATAATCAAATGTGGCAAAATCTTCTTTGGTAATCTAAAATTGAATAAAGAAGTCAAAATACAGTGTTTATATTTATACCATTCAAGCCTAGAGGATGCAAAGCAGTACTAAAAGAAAAAAAAAACTGCTGCATTTGAGCTTGTTACTATCTAATTAAATAAATAATTCTGAGGGTACTTTTAAGTTAAAATAGAGTTAACCTAGTTCCCAAAATTGTACTGCAAAGAAATTTTGTATTATAAAGTTCCATAAAAGAATCATAAAATAGTATAATGTGTAGACACAATGTTTATACATCAGCTTCAATTCCTTACTAACAAATGTATAATACAGTCGATGTATTGAAATGTCACATATTTAACCCCTTCATTACTCTATATTTTTCTTGCAGAAGCACTGAATATCCTGGGCCCCAGTGACAAACACCAAGCCAAGCGGACAGAGCCCGTCCTGTGGCACTGGCCTTCCACACGGGGGCAGGCAACATGCAGGAGGCAGATGCCCTGGAGGAAAGAAAGCAGAGAGGGGATACAGACAGCTTCCGGGCAGGGAGTAGAAGTATTAAGTAGGGTGGTCAGAGGTGCTCACCAAGAAAGAAACACAGGAGTAATAACCTATAATCCCTTATTCTGATAGAAGATCCATAATTTAAACCTGACACAGAAGAGAATGCCACTCAGTATTTCTACTGATTATAACCTGAAAGCTTATCATTGTTTTTCTGACATAATCCATACATACGCCTACTTAAAATATAAATGAAAAAATTGTTTTGTGAATTTTGACTACTATAAATAATGGCAGAATAAGAAAGAACATAAACATACATACTGCGGAACAAAGGTGGAAAGTGTAACTTTCCTAATATACTTGTTCTTTTGAACGATGACAAGCTTTGGCTTTAGTATGCACTTCCAATCACAGAATGGACTGTATTTTGTCAACACTCCATGACACTCACTTATTTCAAAATCTAGAATGAGTGTAATACTTTTTTTTTCTTTTTGTTTTTAGAGAAAAGGTCTCACTCTGTCACCAAGACTGGAGTGCGGTGGCAAGTTCATGGCTCACTGCAGCCTCAACCTCTTGAGTTCAAGCTATCCTCCTACCTTGGCCTCCCAAATAGCTAAGACTACAGGCACATGTCACAGCACCCAGCTAATTTTTTAATTTTTTTTTCATAGACATGGGTCTCACTATGGTGTCCCGGCTGGTCTTGACCTCCTAGGCTCAAGCAATGTTGAGCCTCCCAAAGTGTTATTAGGATTGTAAGTGTGGCCCACCATGCCTGGACAGTGTTATGTTGTTTCTTCAAATTAGTTATGTGAGAAATGCTCTAGGATTTAATACTAAACTTGTTCTAAATTCTGGACTAATTGTAAATTTTTTCATAAAAAAAAGACTTAGTGACTGTTACATGATTTTTAGATGTTACAATAATTGAGAAAGAAAAGAAACAGCTATAATTTATGTAACAAATGCACAGTAGTGGATTTCCACTTGCAACTGTAAATGAAACAGCTTGTGGCAAATCACTCCTACTACTAAAAACAACTGGAAACCCCATATAAATCACCAAAGCCCCCTCCAAAACCATCAGTGTGCTCCAGTGACAATCAGGCTTTGTGGGCCACACAGCCTCTCTAGCTCTGCTGCTCTAGCATAAAAGCAGCCACACACTATAGGTGAATTAATAAGTCTGGCTGTGTTCCAATAAACACTCTTTACAAAGAAGGTGCAGGCCCCACTCTGCAGACTCCTGCCACTTGCCACTTCTCTTCCCACTAAAACTGGGCACTGACGAGGCCTCAGAACAGGGATCTCAAATGGTTCAGTAGCAGAACTCTTTAACTCTTTATGTTATGGTTTGGATGTGTTCCCCAAAGTTCCCGTGTTGGAAATTTCACCCCCAGTGCAACAACAGTGAGAGGAAGGACCTTTAAGATTAATGCCACTGTCTTGGGAGTGGGCTCTTGACAGTGATGGATCCTCTGTCTCTCCTCTGTGTCCCTCTTCTGTTTTTCTAGCTCTTGCTCTTGCTCACTCTGGGGCACTCTTGACTCCTCCACCCTCTACCACAAGATGGTGCAGCAAGAAGGACCTCACAGCCCCTTGAGCCCCTTGACTTTGGACTTCACAACCCAACTCTAAGAAATAAATCCCTGTTTGTTGTAAATTATCCAGTCTCAGGTACTGTCAGAGCAGCACAAATAAAGATAAACAACAAAACAGAGAAAAAAACAGAAAAGGAAAGCGGACTCACAAATGGTCCGTAATGAGATTTGCCACTGTATTTACAGCAGCTATGACAGTATGTTCAAGAAAACATAGAGCACAACGTAGAATTTCACCAGAAAACTAGAATCTACAAAAAAAAAAAGAACAAAACTTAAAGAATTAAGTAAATAATAGACAATCTTTATACTGTTTGAAACAGCAGAAAGACTTATATATCAGAAAACAGGTCAGCAGAAAATAGACTGAAGAAGAGTAAAAAGGATAAAAAAACAGCATAAGAAATTTATGTTCACTATACACGTTAGGTGAATCTCAGGAGAAAGGAGAAAGAAAAGTACAATATGAAAAGATAACAGCCGGGGATTTTCCAAAATTGATGAAAAACATCAAGCCACAACTTCAGGATCCTATCTGTCCTACCACACCAAAACTACTGAAAAGTAAATACCAAAAGAAAAACTGAAAGACTGCCAGAGAAAATAACAGACAACAAAAAGATAACCCATTAGATGAATTTTTCAAACGATAAGCAGAAATACTATCAATCTTCAACAACTTTTTTAGAGAAAAAAAGAGGGAACATCCCCAATGTATTTTATGAGGCTGTGCACCTGGCTACACTGTGTCTGCTGGGCATGACTTCAACAGAACCACACACAGGTGTGCACCGTGACCCACAGCAGCACTGTCTGCAGTAGCCCCAAACTAGAAACCACCCAGACCCCCACTAAGAGAATGGACCAACTGAGAAATGATGCAGTATCCAGCAATGACAATCATATTGCTATAATCAACAACACAGAGATTCTCACAAGCAAAAAAAAAAAAAAAAAGGCTGACAGGCAACAGTAGGTACTATAATTCCACTTCTGTGAAGTTAAAAAGTAGAACAAATTTTTTTGTGGGGACCTCTGAAGGAGTAGGGAGAGGGTTGCTACGGGACCTCAGGGCTGTACTCACAATCTGTGTACACAAATCAGTGAAGTTTACTGAAAAGAGAAAATAACATATAATAAAGTAAAAAAAAAAAAAGTCTCCTTTGAACTACCTGGGCAGAAAGCTCATGTACTCTAAAAGACTAACTGTAAGAGTTAAAACGAAACAGGCACCCTAAAAATATTTCATTAAGGCACTGAGAAAATTGAGATTTTAAGAAATGTACAATAGTTATCACATAAATTGTGACACTGGTAAAGGAAAAGAACTTGTAAACATAACAAAGCTCTGATGTGATACTGATTCATAAAACATACCTTAAAATTTTCTTAAAAGAAACAGGAAAAGCAAAAAGCACACGCAAATACTGATTCCAAAACTGGAAATTAAAACTGTTCTTTAAAAAAAGTTTCTAATATGTATTTAAAATACTTGATCTGCATCCACTCTTATTTTATACTTAGTGTATAAAAAAAATCTGACTTTAGAAACATAAAACTTACAAGTATGAGCACTCATAATTCTGAAAGACTGCTTCAAATAAATCTATTTTCAACAATGACCAGTAGAAACTGTCAAGGTAAGCAAAAGCCTGAAGAGATTAGGATGGACAAATTGCAAATTGTATAAAAATGTTTAATCACCTGACCAATGAGAATTCCATTTCAGAAAAGGTCAGTCCTAGAGTACTTCATTTAAATAAAGAACTCTTAGAAAATCAACTTCAGCTTATTTATCATACACATACAGGGTTATCTTCATTTGAAATTGCAGAATTTGGTTGTGACTTTATTAGACTGCAAACTCAAGTGTAATTATGTGTCCACAATGTTACCAAGGCACTTCACAGTTGAAAAATTGTTTTTGTATATAACTTAATTCTAGCAACAAACTCGTAATACAGGCAGGATAATTACTATGGCCTAAATGTTTAATAAAATTTATGCAGGAAGGAACAGAACACAGAGCACTGCTTAGCCCCAGCTCACAGTCAGGCGCTCTCATTATAAAATACCTGGCTTTCATGTACATTTTAATAAGTAAATCCCAAAATCATGCAAGTCTTTCAATACTGTGCAACCAGAAGTGAAACAAAATGGACACTGTAGCTGGTTAAACTCACCCTAAATAAACACATTCATTACTAGATAAGTCTGGTTAATCTTTTTCACTACTTCTCAAGTTACTGGACTCTACATATTAGAAATTGAACAAGAGCTTGTCTACCTGTCTTGCTTTATGGGCTGTGTGAATGCCATGATTTCTTAGGCAGCTCACAGCTCTTGGGTCTGGGGACCGGCCCACGTTCCAGTCAGAAACAGCACCACTGTCAATGACCCACTGAAACACAAAACACACAACTTCAAGTCCAAGGACGGTACCTGTCGGGCAACGTGGCTCATGGGAATGCCGTGCCTCTTCATGCAGTTCTGCCCTCGGTAGTCGGGGGGGTTCCCTATCTCATACCGGGAAGTTGCTGCGCTGTCTACCCTCCACTGCAGGGGAAGAAACATGGAATTTTTTTTGGCAATTTCCTGTCCAGGAGTTAAGGTTGGTCTCTTTAAGATAATGAATGGCACTTACATTCTCTGAGATGTTTTGATCAGTTACAAGTTTCCTGAAAACTGCTTCTGCAATGGGTGATCGACAAATGTTACCTTTAAAAAAAAGAAGGGGTGACAGAGGGTTAGGTTGGATGGAAGGGGACACGCCAGCTCCCCCTCTTCACACACCTGAGACACAGGGGCCATGCTATCCCTTAGGAAAAACAAAGGCCAACACCTTTGATGCCTGTGTCCATCCTGGAGGGTAGACCCTGCTGGAGAACAGCCCATCAGGCCCAAGTTCAGTGACGTGACACCAACCGGCCAAGTACAGATGACAAAGATATCAAAAAAACAATTTTAACCAAAATTATTGTTTAAAGAGTTGCTACTAATGGTCCAGGAGTGAGTCATGAAAATAAAGTGTGTTGTAACCAGCTTATTTTAAAATGAAATAACAGAATAAAATTAAAATACAGTGGTATGTCCCTCACTAGACGCAGGGAGCTGGTTCAGAACACCCTCCCATGCATACCCACTATACCAAAATGTGCATACTCAGGTCCCACAGCTGGCTCCTGTGAATCTGGAGCCCAAGTATAGGAAAAGTCAGCCCTCTATATAGATGGGTTTCTCCTTCAGAGAATATGGTATTTTCCATCCACACCTGATTAAAAATATCCCTCAAATCAATTCCTCCAAGTTCAAACCCCTGTTGTTCAAGGGTCAACTCTATGTATTTTCAAGTATATCACACATAAGGATTAATATTGTTTCACAAAACAATACACAAACATGCATTTAAGCATAAACAGCAATTCAACACCAACATTTACTGAGCGATCACATGCAAA
Organism: Alouatta palliata; assembly: GCA_004027835.1. NCBI lineage: Eukaryota > Metazoa > Chordata > Mammalia > Primates > Atelidae > Alouatta > Alouatta palliata. Next base: position 17,961 of record PVKV010027877.1, on the reverse strand, counting down.
AAGCCCTAAGTCCAGAGGATAGCGTCAGCAGCCAAGGTCAGGGACACCACACTCCAGACCACGTCTAACACCAGGGCCACCCTTACTTCAGACCAGCAAGTGAGACATCCAGGTTCCCAAGGACTCTCTCAGGTTTGATAATCCCCTACCATTACTCCCCAAACTCAGGAAAGCAGAATATTTATCATCAACAATTTCATTACAATAACAGCAACAACAACAAAAAATTAAAACCAACCAAAGTAAGTGACCCATAGGGCACATTCTGGGAGGTTTCCTAACAGGTAGCTCCACTGTCCTCTGGGACACCTTACCCTGCTGTCATCAACATGGGATGATATTCAAAGAGCACTGCCAACCCAGGAAGCTTCTCAGAGCCTTGGTGTTCTGCGGTTTTACTGGGGTTTTTGGAGGGAGACACAATATGCTGAATCACTGGCCATTCAGCGGAACTCAATCTCCAGGCTCCCTCCCTTCCCACACGTGGCTCACAGCCCCCACCGAGTCATCTCATCAGCATAAACAATGCAGGCCACCCTGAATAACTAAGACACTCCCAACACTCCTAGAAAACTCCAAGACATTTAGAGGTTACCTCCCAGAATCCAAGTCAAGGGCCAAATTCCTTACTACCCAGAGAAAAAAGACGTTAAGACTTCATCTCAAAATAGATATACTTAACATGCAAGCAATGTACTTAAAGGAGATATACAGTTGGCTATCATAAAAGTAGAAGAATGAATGCTGATAAGCAATATACTACAGTAGCACAGAAAAGGAACAATACTACAAAGGAACAATGCTACAAAGCAAAAGTAAGACACAAGAAAACTTCTTACCAGAAAAAAGAAAGATTAGAGATGATATTTAAAGGATGATCAGGATCTTAACGGACAAAGGAAGGGAAAGCCATTTAACTCAGGAGAATTGTGGCACTAAGCAGGTAAGGCTGCAATGCTTCAGGTACAGACAGCAAGTGTCGGGAAACTGATGGGCTGGTATATGGGAGCCCGAAAACACTGGGCCAAGATTTGGACTTTGTGCAGCCACTATGAAGAGAAACAGAAAGTCCTACGGAAAAGGGTAATATGACTTATTCAAACACATATTGCATGCCCACTCTTCATGTGCCAAGCACTGTGCCCTAGCCTGAAGATAGAGCATTGTTTAAAACATAGACCCTTCCTACAACTTACCAAAATGACTGGCAGGGCTAAGGAAACACCAGAAGAGCACATGACTGAATTGGAAAGACCTTCTAAGAGGCTCCTGTGAAGGAGCAAATACAAGACAGTGTCAGAGTGGAAAGGTGTGACAGCTTTCCTCACCTATCATAAAGGTCATGGAAGATACTCCTGTAACAAAGGACAGGTTAACAAGAGAAAAGCTAACAAATTTATTTAATCAAGATTTATGTGACATGGAAGCCTTCAGAAACAAAGATTCAAAGACCCAGGGAAACTGTTTTTATGCTTAGGTGACCAATAAACAGCCAGGTAGAAATGGAACTGGACAAAAGGAAATGGTCCACCGGAGCAGACTGAGCAGGGAGACCCAGCAGGGCCGCAGCGCTTCCTACCCCAGGAATGAAGCAGGACCCCACTGCAATGCTTTCTTCAAGAGCAGGCAGAAGGGAGAGAGTGACCTTTCTAGGTTTTATGGCTTGCTTTGGGGGAGAGGAGTTCTAGTCCCTATACTACACCTTGGGGAAGGTGAACAATGGTTTCTAGGACCTTGCTTCTGAGGCTGCTGAGGCCTTCCAGTCTCCTTCATGCCAAAGCACCATACTGAGTCCAAACACTAGGAACTGAATTAAGGAAACAGATATGAAAAAGAGGAACTGTGAGAATAGACAGCACTAAATAAGAGTTTACTCTTTATTACTATTAGGGTCTTCTGTTTACGCTAAACATGTACAATTAGGATCTTCTAGTGTTATAAAACATATCTAATTCCCTAGTTCAGAAAACCAACTCACTGCCTTACTACAGCCTTCAGTTTCTATATTGCAAGACCTAAGCATCTTATGTACTTTTTCCCCAGAGACTGGTTTCCACAGCAGTCACAAATCTTACCTACAAGCTGTAAAGGGAAAAACAACCAATTAGCCTTGAATGCCCTCTTTATGCTAATTTGTACTGTGAAGTTTTTCCTTTCCACATTCTAAATTCTGTTTAGTTTTTAAACAGGTATTGTCATCGGCACCATTTTAATTACTGAAAGGCTTCCCATGGGTGTGTAACTATTTTACTGTCACCATATACCCTGGGAAAATTTTTAACAGCATACATTGTATTCCAAATTAAGACAATTATTATTATTATTTTAGAACTGTAGAAGTAATAATAGATGCCTAATATCTCAGAATCTAAAAATAAAGATTAGCCCCACAACTTTACAAATAATTATCATTAGCAGTAAAATAACAGCTTATTCTTCCCACAACAACATGAAAACTTGCATTATCTGCTGTTCTGAAGGCCAGCAGTAGCTTGCACTGTTGATTTCAAAAGCTGATGCCACCAAATTGTATTATGAAAAAACGGAGCGCCCTGGTCGTCAGTGACCAACACTGAAGCACTCCAGGTTTCACCTATGGAAGAAGTTCTAAAAACTGAACATTCCATCTTCAAATGCCTGTAGAAAAATGTTTCAATCTGTAAAGCCTCAAGTTTGTCTCTTCCAAATCAGGCAGCCTATTATATACCATTCCTCAGCATCTTCCTCTCAAGGACGGAGACTCATAAAAGGCAAGAGTTATCCTCTGGGAGGGTAGGGCTGAGACCCAGCACCCAGAACACACTATCTCCACCAACCACGCTGGCTGGGTCATGGCTCCCGCATCATCTTCACTAGTGAGTCTCTATCTTACCAAAATATAAAGCACCCTTAGTAACTGTGCTGTAATGAGGACCTCAGTTCTTTTCCATCATTAGCTTCACCAATGAAAAACCTCTGTTTTTCTACACTTCAGTCTTAAAAGGGTCCAAATAAATGCTTTGAAGGAATAAAATTTTTACACTTCAAAAGCATACAATTCTTACTGTCCTCTACCACGTAAAATGGCATTCACCACTCAAATCCCCTCAGAACGCAACTACTCACCACCCAACAAACAAGGGCATTCTCCACCTCCAGTTTCATCTCACAACAACAGCTGAAACACTTCTTTTGAAACTTAAATTTGATCATTTCCCACCTCTGCTCAAAACTCTCCAATGCTTATTGAGAGTAAGCCCAAGTCTTCACATGGCCTCCCAAGATCTGGACCTAAAACAGGGGTCTGAAAATTGGCTCATGGTCCACCACCTTTGTGTACAGCCCACACAGGTAAGAATTTTACATTATTGAGTAGTTGGAAAAAATCCAAAAGTAGAATATCTTGTGACATGTGAAAATTATATGGAGTTCCATCCAACTCTGATGTCCACAAATGAAGGTATACTAGAGCACAGCTGGGTTCATCGTATGCATGGCTGCTTTGTGCTACACCTTTTTGGTATGGTCTTTGAAGCAAATCTAAAATATTTACACTCTGGTTCTTTACACAAAGTGTTTGCAGACTCCTACCCTAAAGGACCAGTGTATATTAGGAATTAACTTCTCCCTGTACAGCTACAATGGAAGCACTGAGAAAACAGTCACTCAAATTATCTGCTAAATCTTCAGGTACAATGAGGAGTCCTGGCTGAGAAAAGGTATCCGACTACTGGCCCAGCCACAGCGGCTTCCCTGTGGTTCATGACCATGGCCAGTATTCTCCCTTCAAAACCTTTACCAATATCAACCAATTTCCTCTGGGCTCAGGATGCTTCTCCAAAATATCCTAGGCTTGCTTCCTCACCTCCTTTAAGTCTTTACTCAAAGGTCATCTGTCAGGTGGGGCCTTCCCTGACCATCCTACTCAAAACTGCACTCCACTCCATTTCCCCTTTCTACTCTATTTTTCTTAATGCTTCACACCAGTACCAATTGAGCACACCAATTAATGCTTGTTGGTAACTGAGAGAATGTGAGCTCCAGACAGGCTGGGACTTTTGTCTGTTGTGTTCACCACTCCATATATCCCTACCACTTAGAGGAGTGCATGTCTTATAGTATGTGTTCCAAAAAAATAACAATAATAACTGAATTGTATTGAAATACCGTAGCCCCCCCTTTTCCAAGGTTTCACTTTCCATCGTTACCCAGTGGTCAGCTTCAGTTGGAAAATATTAAATGAAGAATTACATAAACAAGTAATTCCTAAGTTTTAAATTATGCGCTGTTCTGAATAGCAGGATAAATTCTCATGCCATCCCGTTCCGTCCTGCCCCAGAAGTGAATCATGCCTTTGTCCAGCGAATCCATGCTATCCACCTACTGTCCTCTTGGTTATCAGATGCATTGTGATGCTATCACAGTGCCTGGGTTCAAGTCACCCTTACTTTACTTAATAATGGCCCCAAAGCATAAAAGTAGTGAAGCTAGTAATTCAGATACGGCAAAGAGAAGCCATAAGCACTACCTTTAAGTAAAAAGGTGAAAGTTTTTGACTTCTTATGGGAAGAAAAAAAAACCTTATACTGAGGTTACTAAGGTCTATGGTACGAACAAATCTATCCATGAAAATGTGAACAAGGAAAAAGAAATTCCTGATAGTTTTGTTGTCTCACCTCCAACTGCAAAAGCTGCGCCCACAGTTGTAAGTGCTCAGTTAAGGTGGAAACATTACATTTGTGGGTGGAAGAAATGAGCAAACACGTGTTCCAGCTGACGGCCAGACACATGTTCCAACTGATGGCAGCTGGGCTTGGTACTACCCACAGTTTCAGGATCCACCGGGGAGTCTTGGAATGTATCCCCTACAGCTAAAGTGGGACTACTGTATATGCAAGGATACACTTCCCCATTAACAGCAACAGTGATGCATTATACCAGAATAATCGACAATATCAACCAAAAATATACAAGGGAATGGAATATTATTTGGTAACCACCCTTAACCAGACTACTGTTTAATAAACTTGATTTCATCATTCAGCCTTCAGTGAGTCTTAAAATCAAATGATACCCACTACCAATGTGAAACAAGGTGAGCCTTCTAATTCTTCTTTCACAGAAATTAACTTCTGCAAAACCTAGTCAGCGTTTATCATATATTGTCCTAAAGCTGGAAATAAAATGAATAATAAGCCACAGTTATTGCCCTCAAGAAAATTAAACTTAGCTGAGATTTCAACAGACTATCAAATAACTATAGTAAAATTTGTGTAATAAAAGATGTCACTAAGGAATCACAAGAAGTAACTCATGGTCTGGGAAAGCAAAGGAGGAAATATTTGGGTTTGACTTTATAAAATAAAAAGACTTTCCAGGCAAAATGCATAATGGGGACCTGGCAATGAAGGCTCAGTAAGCAGGTGAAGGGTTGGGGAGCAACAAAAGGTTCTGGAAGGCAGTGTCCAGAGGGTGTGAGCAGGAAAAGGTACAGGAGATACAACGAGGAGTCTGTAAAAATAAACAGAACTTCATTGTGCAGGAAATGCAAACTCACAGAAGGTTTTAAGAAACTGGACTACAGACAATTTAGGCCTTCCTCTCAGGGTGGAGGAACTGAGGAATATAACCTTGTAGTGCTACCGCAAAGGAAGACTTCTGAAAACCAAAGGGAAGAAGTAAGGTAAGCTAAGTGTTGAAATTCTGGTAGTGAAAATAATTTAAGCTGGAAAGTTCCTGAAGAGCCATTAATAAAATACACTTTCATTTCTCATGAGCCAAGTTTATATAGGGACCTCCAGGTCTCCTTGGCTTGGCTTTTACAATCAAGAAACCCGAAACCATACTTCATTTCCCTTTAGCTCAGATCCATATCTAAGCACGGGCTAAGGAAACCTGCAAGCAAAACAATGTTGTCACAGAACTCAGGAGGCCCCTAAGAGACCACATCAGTCCGACAACCTCCAGGCCCACCTGGGCCCACTGGAGGGGAACGAGAGGAATTCTAATAGATGCAAAGGAAAGAACCTCGGCTTGGAGGGACTGTGGCTGCAGATGCCAAGAACCTCGGCTATATGGCAGGAGCGAGGGGACCCAGGTTTAGAGGGCAGGCTGGGCAGGGGCACAGGGCGAATGGGAGAACAGGGGTGCTGTGGGACACTCCTGGAACACCCAAGGCCCCCCAGTCCCTGGCCTCCTCCACATCACTGTTCCTAGCTCGGCGGCACAACCCGAAGAGCATAAGCCGTCCTCGATGGGACGTCTGAACATGAGTAACTCGGCGCCCTCTTACCCAAACACACAAACAGCACGGACTTGGCAGCCGGCTCCGCCATCTTCCCGCGCGTAGTGGCGCCAAGAAACCGCTCCGTGACGTACGCCGACGCGGCGCATGCGTACTGCCAGCCTCTCACCCCGCGCGCCTGCGCATTCCCGCACTAACTGCACCAGTGCAGGGCGTGTGGGTGCCGCGCCTGCGCAATGGTCTGGGGCGGTCAGGCGACGCACGAGGGCAGGCGGGGCCGAGTAGGGCGGGGCCGCGGGTCACGTCCAGGGGCGGGGCCGTCAGTCACCTGCAGGAACAGGTCCCCAAGTCCCCTAGAGGTAGAGGGTTCGTCGCCTGCAAGGACCGGGCCGCCGGTCACCTGCAGGGACGGGGCTGAGGGTCACCTGGAGGAGGAGGGGCCGCGAGGGGGGTCACCTAAAGGAGGTGGGGCCCCGGGGTCACCTGTAGGGGCGGGGCCGCGGGTCACCCTGGAGCTGGGCAGTGGGTCACCTGTAGGGGCGGGGTGCTGGGTCACTGCAGGGGCGAGCTGTGGACCGCCTGGAGGAGGAGGGGCTGCGGGTCACCTGCTGGGACGGGGCCGCAGGTCACCTGTAGGGGCGGGACCGCGGGTCACCTGCAGGGGCGGGCTGTGGGCCGCCTGGAGGAGGAGGGGCCGCGGGTCACCTGCTGGGACGGGGCCGCAGGTCACCTGTAGGGGCGGGACCGCGGGTAACCTGCAGGGGCGGGCTGTGGGCCGCCTGGAGGAGGAGGGGCCGCGGGTCACCTGCAATGCAGGCTCAGGCCTCGCGGCTCTGGGGGTGGCCCACCTGGGTTGCGGCACAGCGCGAGTCCCGCGCACGAGGCTGGCTGTAGGGCGCGCCGTCGGAGCTCGCGGAGAGGAGCTGGGCGGGCCCGGCCGGGAAACCTGCTTTGAGCCCTGCGCGGTCCACGCAGGACCAGGGCGGCCTTGGACCTTAGCGCCCCCCGAGACCCCCGCCCCCAACGCCAGAGCCGCCGCTGGCCCCTGGACTTTTCGACCATAAAGACCGAGCGGTTCCGAAGTCCCCAAGGGCTCAGGCCCTAGCGCCGCCGGGCGGGCGCCTGGGATTTGTTCAGCGAAACGTACACGGCAGGAGTCCTGCCCCGCCTCCTCCTTCACCTGCCTCAGGTGCGCGCTCGCTGGGGCCGCCGCGTCCGCGGGGCGGGGCCGTGCGCCTTCCTCTTCCTGGGCAGCCTCGGGACCGGGCGCCGCGGCCGGCGGGCACCAGTGAGTACCGGGGGGCCACCTGTCCGGCCGCCCCCCACTCTGAGGAGCGGTGCGGAACGGGGCGGCGGCGGGAGGAGGAGGACGGAGAACCCGTGAAGCCTCTGGGGTTTCTAAGTCGCGCGCCTGGTAACCGCAAACCGTCCAAAGCTAAGATAGAAAGTTTCCAGGACTTTCTTGACCACAGCGAATTTGATTGAAGTTTAGCCACGGTCTTTTCCATTTTTAGAAAAGCTGTTCCGAAGTTTGCAATGTTGGCGATGGTCGTGTTATTTGTAACTTCCTAATATTTGACTGGCCAGGTTTCAGCGACCATCCTTCGGTTCCACGGAGGCGGCTCTGGATTGGGTCGGATGCGCGCGCTTGGAATGCGCGTGGAACCCGCGGCAGGCGCGGGAGGAAGCCTTGGCTAGGGCGCCGGCGAAGTTCGAGTTTGCCCGCCTCCGCCCCCGGACCGGGAAGAGAAGGGCCGGCCCCCCACACCTGGCGCTGGGGCCGCGGGGCGGCGGGGCGAGCGCTGGGGCGCGGCAAGCGCCGGACCTCTGAGATAGTTTCCCTTATTGAAGGAAGTGTGAAACTGCCCTGAATCGGTTGACCACCGTTAGGAAATGGGATTTACGCTGTTGGCCGAAGTGTGTCCTTTTCACTTCATTCGAACCCATACGCCCATTCCCCCGCGGAGTTGGAAAGTGACACGAGGCTGCCCCGCAAGGTGCCCGGTTTCTCTTCTGCTTACAGGAGATGCCTGTCCTGATTTCTTGTTCTCCTAGGTGTTTTTATTGAGGTGTGGGGAATATCTGAATTAGTAATGACTTAGAAAATCTATACACACACAGCTGAAAGAAATAACAGGTCTCTAGGCTAAGGTGCTATTTACTCCCGTGGGCTGACCTGTTATTGAAATACTTGTGCAGGAACTGATGTTTGCAAATTACTATGTTGGAGGTTAAAATGATCAGAGTGATAGCCTCCATCCTGTCTATCGTGTTTAAGGAGATTAGTTATGTGGTTCACTAATGTTCTATTTAAGCAAAATTTCTGTAAAACCAGTAAATGCTACCCCTCATCTTTTGTAAATTAAAAAAAAAAAGTTTAAAATTATGCTTGCTGATCAAGAATGATTTGATACTTCTGTTTAGGAAATCTTTATTCTCAGGAGATGTCTCATTCTACAGAAATAAGGATCTGGCATATCCACACAATCCTAGGAAGTTGATGCAGTCCAAGGGAAAGAACTGCTGCGCCGACTCTACTGAGGGCGTCACAAGTCCTTGTGCACGCTGGCTTATTTGCCAGCGAGTAGCGTCGTGCTAAGACCTAATTCTCTGCTCTTTGAGACCTAAGCACATGAAGTTTTTAAAAAATTTTCTTTGGGAAGAGCCCGTTTTTTACTAAAAAGGTCAGACCAGTGTGGCATGTGTGGACTTGCTCTGTACCAAGATCTCACTGTTCAGTTGGAGAAGAAGGATAGCAGGAATAAATAAAGGGCTTTCCTGTCTCCCGAGGGAGCAGAGAAACCTCTGTCCTCTCCATTCCCCAGCCACAGCCTGGAGTTGGGGAACTGGAAACAAGCTTAGGCTGGCACTTGATGTTCAAATGGGAGTCTGGTTTAAAGTTTGACTCAGGAAGTTAATGATCTGACCAGAGAGACAGGTTTTTATTTTAAGAACTGACAAGCTTTGTCTCCTTAAAACAAAGGAAGTAGTTAAAACAAGGCCACAGAAAGGTAAGAATTCACTTAAGAAACAAAGGCCATAGTTGTCAAGCAGTGGGGTTCAAAATACAATTTGGTTAATAAAAGTAGCTTAAGGCAACATTTGAAAGCCTTTTTAAAGGTTAGATAGATAATACTTTCTTTTGGCTAAGATTTCTTCAATTTATTCTAAGTATATCTTTAGGAGCATTCCAGTTCCTTTGATCTTAGAGGGAATTTTAGTGAATTAACCTCCATTTCACATAAAGTGTAATAATTTGATGAATATGTATTTAATAAAAACTTAGAAAACCAAATTTACTGAGCTTACTTTCCTGTAAGTATTCCTTTCATAATTAGAGTCCTTTGAGGAAAATAATATAAGGGAAGCAAACGTTTGGGAATCTGAGCTCTGGTAATGCCAGTGCTAGAGAGGGGCTCTTGGGTCTTCTTGCTTTCATTCCTGACCCTTGGTGAAGGCTTAGATTGGAAATAATAGTCAACTTTCTCTCCTCAGGTGGCAATTTACTCCATGTAGGATTCTAATGACCCTGTGTGACCCCAGTGACCCTAGCACTGAGTTTATAGACCTATGATCAATACCTAAGATTATTTCCAGATCTTATGCTGATTTGTCTTTTCTGTATTTTATAATATAATATATATTATATATATTATATATAATAAATTATATAATATATAATATATTATATATAATATATATAATAAATTATATAATATATATAATATATTATATATATTATATATTATATATATTATATATTACATATATGATATATAATATATTATATATATTATATATTACATATATGATATATGTAATATATCATATACATATATTAATATATATTATATAGTATATATTTTATATATATTATATATAATATGTGTATATAATATATAATATATACATTATTATATATAATTAATTATATATATTATATAATATAAACCCTTCTAGTTTAAAAAATGTTTACTGTAAAAATTTCAAACATTTAAACTTTTTTTTTTAAGAAAACTTTTTTAAGAAACTTTTTTTTAAGAAAACTTTATCTGAAAGCTTCTTAGCTTGAGTCTGGCAGCCACCCTTTTCTTAGGAAAAAACTTAAATATTTATAGAGATTTTGCCTGATTCAGGCGACTTAAGACATTTATAAGAGTTCAGATGCTAACCATGATGTGAGGTGTAAGAGGCTTCATTAGTGATGACCTGTATCTTCATAACCTCAGCAATATGATAGAAAGGGCCATCAGCATTCTGATCAGGTCATGCTCTGTATGCCTTATGGCATAGCAGAGGAAAAAGGGGTGAGCCATCATTTGATGTTGAGGATGGGATTTGGGACTTATATCTAAAATTTTATTTGCATATTTTTTTGTTTTGACAGAGAAATTCACTGCATGTAACTATGACCAGGCATGATTTTATCAGAAGTTTAATAGAATCTGTAACATTTTCTGTAGTTCAGCTGACACACTGAAGATGTCTTCACTGTGACCAGCCTTGTCAACAGCGGGTTCACAGTGACAAAGGTTAGGTCTAGGATGAGTCTTGCAGTCGGTAGCCATGTGAGGCTGCATCTGATTCCCAAGTCCAATGACTCTCTTCCCATGTTTACAGATCAGGCCATGACCTTTCCCTACTGCAGGATGTTTGTAAGAGCAACTCTCAACTGAGGAATTTGCTTATTTGACTGCTCTAATACTGCTTAGTTGAGAGAGTTCAAAGTAGAAAGTCTTCTGAGGGGATAAGATTTATGTATTATTTACAGTGCTTCAGTTGTATGTATCAGAAAATCTGGTCTAAATTGGCTTTAACAGAAAAAGATGCTGCTGGTCCATGTGACAAAGAGGTTCAGAGCCGCTTGTGACTTCAGTCTGGCTCTGCAGAGCCCAGGTTCTCTCTGCACCTCCTGCCAAGCTCTCCTACGAGGCTTTGCTCTCAGAATCTCCCCTTGTGGAGACAAAATCCCACAGCAAGTGGAAACAGAAGTGCCTTGGAATATGTCCCTCATCAGATGCTGGCATTAGACCAGCTTTAGTCATAAAGTTCTGCTGTGGCACAAAGGAATGCTGGCCTGATACAGCAGCCTCGGCTCATCCACTCCACTCCCGGTGCTATGGCTGCAGCATCAGTGGAAGCAGGCAAGTCGTGCTGCCTCTGAAATAAAGTAGATGAAATATTCAGCCGCAGAAAGAACAAGTTTCCACTGCAGTGAACTAATTCAAATGTATCGAGCATCTAGACAAATGTATGGTTTGTATACACATATATAATTAAAATGTATTGAGTGTCTAGATGTATGACCAAGGTACTTTTAGGGAGTCACAAATTGGTAAAAAAATACAGTTCTGGTCTGTAAGGATTGTACAGTTTAGTGGTGGAAAAGGTGAGAGTACAAAGGAAGGAGGAAGGAAAGACAAATGTACAGGTTATCCCAAGTCACAAACCTGAGTGCCAGAAATATAACAATTTTATCATGAGACCTCATTTCCAATCAAGCCTGGGCTCCCTTTCTCCCTGGAGGCACTGGTGTTTCAGGTGCGGATGAATAAGAGGGGTAGGTGTGTCTTAGCTATGCACAGATTTGCTTGTTTGTCTTTGGTTATTGTTAGCCCTGAAACACTGCTGATAACGCCACAGAACTGGACACGAGATTCCAAGAGTCCAGCCCTCTTACAAGCTCATAGCAGCTTCCGTCTGCCGGCGGACTCACTGGCTGGCCCACACCTTCTGTGCTGAGGAAACTGTGGGGCGAGCTCTCTCCTCCCTCTCCACTCCTCTCCTGAGCACACCTGGCAGTGGAAGTGTCTGTGAGGCTTTTTGGAGCCTCTGCTTGGGGTAAGCTCCCTGGCCTCCTGGCACTCCACTCCGGCTTGACTTTGTTCTTGCTTTGTCCTGGAGAAAGGCTGTCTGGGGCACATGCCATCCGTTTGCACCTTGCTGCCCTCTGACCTCTCCCTCAAGGTCTGGAAAATGTTGCATAGTCTGAGAAGCTGAGAAAGTGCTGTTACTGAGTACACTGTCTTCTAAATCCACTGGATTTTCTATACAAATGAGTCAACGTAGGGATCCCTCACAGGGTTTCACCGTAATCCTAAAAGCCATACAAAATGTTTTATTCATTTCACAAATATTTACAGGGCACGGCCAGGCGCAGTGGCTCACGCCTGTAGTCACAACACTTTGGGAGGCAGAGGCAGGTGGATCATGAGGTCAGAGTTCAAGACCAGCCTAGCTAAGACGATGAAACCTCGTCTCTACTAAGAATGCAATAATTAGCCAGACATGGTGGCAGGTGCCTATAATCCCAGCTACTCAGGAGGCTGAGGCAGGGTATTGCATGAATTCAGGAGGTGGAGGTTGCAGTGAGCCGAGATCATGCCACTGCACTCCAGCCTGGGTGACAGAGCGAGACTCTGTCTCAAAAAAAGGATTGGGATATTACAATTAATAATCAATGTGCTCACCCTCATGGAGCTTACATTCTAGTGAGGGAGAGATACAAAAATATATATACACACACACATTCGTGTATCTGCCCTGGTGCAGACTGAGTGTCTCCATGTGATGAGAAAACCTGGGAAGATCTAAGCAGTGGAGTAATATTGTCTGAGAGGTTGCTTGGACACAGCCTTTCTCTGGAGAATTGGCCGTATGGGCCAATGCTGGGATCTAACAACCAGGAGGGTGCCGCAAAGGCCCAGCAAGAAGTAGTATTCTTGGGCCGGGCTGGTAGCAGGGAGGGGCGTAACGTAGTCAGATCCTGAGTCTGTTTTGAAGGTTTATGTTGTCATAGGGTTTGCTGATGGATTGGTTATGGGCATGTGAGAAATTGAGAAATCACAGCTGGCACAGGTATGAGCACCACCTCTTATTGGAATCTACCTAGAGAGGAAGGCTCCAGCCCAGGGGGATAGGCAGGTGGATATTTCGAGTTCTAGTATTTGAATATGTTGCATTTGAAATGCTACAATTGATATTGCAAGTCTGGAATTTAAAGGACAGTTAAAGAATAGATAAAACTTAGGGAATCACCAAATATAAATGGTGCTTGAAGTCACAGAACCTGGGCAGCATCTGAGGTCTGAGTGTCAGCAGCAGAGGCGGAACCTTAGAGGACCCCAGTGGAGGCCAGGAAGGAGCGAGCCCCATCCGTTCTTCCCAGAGGCATAATCAAGTCAGCATTTGTCCGTGTTATGCTGTGTCGGTATGTTTTTTAAAAGAAGAAACAAAAGGTGCGTTTCCCAGACCACATAAGCACGATGTGAGGGGTTTGTTCCCAGGTCCTTCTCAGGTGGTTTTTGTGCAGCCTGCTGGAATGCTTGGCTGCCAGGAGGAAGGGAGAGCCTCTGTGGCAATAGGAGTCCAGGGGGCCTTTGCCCTATAAGTGAACAGTGGCTGCAGTCCCACTCAAATAGTGTCACAGTGGCACCCTGCCCAGCAAGGTTCATGTATTTGAAGGGCTGTGCAGAATGGTTGCTGTAGAAGGCAACATTTAAAATTGGTCTTGAGGAATGATTTGTAGTCCACAGGTCAGAAGTCAGCAAATCTTTTTCTGTAAAGAACCAGATAGTATGTATATTAGTCTTCGTAGGCCAAGAAGTGAAATTAAAGATATATATGCACTTCTATAGACAGAGAGAACAAATTTCCACGCATTTTTCACTGGCAAAACTGAAAGTATAATAATTATGTTTTTGCAATGCAAGTCTACCAGTGAGAAGAATGGAATTGTCTATATTGAGAGTACAACATTTCACTTACTGAGGTACAGTTAGTGTTTCTTACCCTCAAAATACAGCACAAATATCCAACTGTTATTGCTGCTCTCTAATGCGATTTTATCTATTTCATCTTTGAAAATGCCTTTTTACACAAAATATTATTCTCCTTTTGACTTGATTTTTTTCCAACCGTTAACAAATGTAAAAGCCATTTTTACTCCACAGGACACAGGTGAGCCACTTGTCAGGGTCTGGCCAACCCAACTGTCAGTTCCCAACTTCCTGCCTCTAGGCTCCCAGAGCCTCCCCACCTCCACCCAGTTTATGTTCTGGGATAAGCAGCATTCCTTGAAGTGTGACCACTTTGCAGTGGGCAGGACATGAGCTTCCTTAGGAGGGGGTCCTGGAGGGGTCTTTAGGGAGAGAGGACGTCCAGTGGAGACCCCCATCCTCGGCCAGAGGATGAGGTCCCTCCAACCTGGCCTAGGGAAGTCCTTTCCAAGCCCCCTGATCAGAAATCAGACCCTCCCCCCAGCCCCGAAGGGCTCCTGTTCTGGCTAGCACCCAGGCTCCCACTGCATGTCCACACCACCAGCCTCGGACCCCCTCTCTCCAGATGGCCTCTGCTCACCAGCACCCCGGACGTGTCCAGCCATGGACATCTCTGTTGATCTCTTGGCTGAACCACACATTTTCCAATGAGGGCTGAATCTCTCCCAGGCCCTCCTTCCTGAGAACTCTCACAGCATAGGGTGCCATACAGTTGCCTTACATCTTTTGTCATAGTTAATCATTCTCACATCGCACTTCCCTCTCTATAACGTCTTGCTTGGACCTGGACTGCCACAGCTACCCCTGGTGAACAGGAAGGTGTAGACAGAGGAGTCATTGGGGCTGGGGTCCTAACGAGGAAGGGACAAGATTGAATCCTTTAGTCTTAAATGGTTTTAAGGTGTACATGCTGATAGGAGTACTTGCTATAGCAAGATAACACATCTCCTTATCCATTTTAATGTTTAATAGAAAGGCAGCATCACTGTTTTGCTTTTTAGAGGGCTTGCAAATAACATTAATAATATGTAATCAAAAAGATAAAAATAATATACAATATACAATATACATTACGTCTGTTAAGTATTTTATTCATTTTTCCACCTAAGTGATTAAAATGCATATTAAAAATAAGTCAAATCTAGCCCTAAGTTCAAAAATCAACATTTCATATACTTCTTTATCTTGTTAACCAAACACCATAGAGAAATCCGAATGATTTTTTCATGTAGTAATTAGGGTAAAGTTAGCCACAGTAACAAGTAGGTCCTCTAATCTCAATCTCTTAACACACTGAGAGTTACTGTTTTATCACATCACAATTGAATGTGGTTGTTCAGCCGTGGGCAGTCTCTTGCAGGTGGTGACCCCGAGCTCTGCTGTCCTTCCCTCCATGGCTCTGCCATCAAAGTCCTCTTTATCCAGCAAGTGATGAGGAAAGAGGGAGGAGAAAACACACTCCTAACTGCCTCAGTGTAGAAACGGTGCATCAGCTCCAAGCGATGCCATGGGAGGCACTCGTGGGCAGACGACCACTGTGCCAGCGCCAACACTAGAGAGCCCTCCACATGCAGCTCGTCCCATCATTCCATCAGAATTACAGTCAGCACATTTACCTTATAAGCAGACAAATTGGTATCCGTCTGTTTTCCAGTTATATTCTCATTAGTCTAGCTAACTCATACCAGCTCAACCAATATTCCTTCTCCTTTTTAGCAATTAAAATCACAGTGAAGCTAGGTTCCCTCTGACTATGTCCTCACTAAGTGGGGTTTCCAACATCTAGCAATCTAATATAGCATAAATGCTATATTGGAAATTTGGAAAATTGAAAATGTCCCTGACCGTGTATCTTTTTCTTGATCACTTGTAGAATACCAAAGAAAGATTTTTTCAATTTTGGGGCCAGGTACAGTGGCTCACATCTGTAATCCCAGCACTTTGGGAGGCCAAGGCAAGCAGATCACTTCAGGTCAGGAGTTCAAGACCAGCCTGGCCAACACGGTGAAACCCGGTCTGCACTAAAAATACAAAACAATTAGCCAGGCAGGGTGATGCATGCCTGTAGTCCCAGCCTTTGGGAGGCTGAGGCAGGAGAATCGCTTGAACCCAGGAGGCAGAAGTTGCAGTGAGCCAAGATCATGCCATCGCACTCATGCCTGGGCAATACAGCCAGACTCCATCTCAAAAACAAAAACAAAAAAAAGAAAAAAGAATTTTCATTACTCAAATCATAACTAAAGTCTACCTCCATAAAATGTACTTTAGTGGCCCAAATATTCACTTGGAATTTTCCTCATTTATATGTTTTATAAGACCCTTTAAATCTAAACTTTATAATCAAAGCATTAATAATTAAAAAAAATAGAAGAATACCAATAAGTTGACATCATTTTGAATGGATGTCTTAAGATTCCTTCGTGATGTAAGAATTATGTGCTTCAGAGAATTGTTCTGTTTGTCTCCATATTCACCACAGCAAGTAAAAAGGATATCAGGCTTTCAGTGTCTTAAGGCTATCATCAAAATGGGATCCTTTCATTTTAGACAAGTACATGATTGTTAAGAATATGAGTGACTTTTTTACGTCCTAAAAATTCAAATTCCAGAATTGTCAGTGTTACGCAAATGCACGCGGCAAACAAGTATTTACCGTATAACCTGAGATCAAGTCTTTGTCTTTCAAATTTTGTTTGTGTGTATGTCTGGAGTGAGGGATGGGGGGGCTTCTGTGATCACACATTTGTGTAAAACAAATAAATGCATTTGTTACTTTCCCATACCCTTTTCAAGTCATATTGTTGGCCCTGAGAAGTAAGGTTTGAAATGATAGTTTATGGAATAATTATTCATAATATACATTTTGTACCTATAGTCATGTTTCCACTAGTATTTAAATATTTTAATTATACAATATTCAGATCATGCAATGATTTTATGTAATATATTTCTGACACACAAGGGACTGGGGAATAGTATAATTTACACCCATGACCTACATGGCCTAAGGGAAAAGCACGCGTCTCCTCAGGCTTCCTGTGTTCCTCTCCCTGTTTCTTGTCTTTCCCCAGCCTGCGTTTACCATCAAATCAAACATCCTTATTCTTTTAGACATAAGCATGTATGTCCATTACATGAATGCATCGTCCTCCATGCATCTCTGTGCTGCTTGTTTTTCCCTTGAATATGATTTATATTTTTCTATGTTGAGGCATGTAGCTCTAGCTTATTTAAAGTGCTGTACAGAAATTCATTTTAATACTATACCAAACTATGTCTATCCTCCTCTTAAGGAAAGTTTAGATTATTTGGTTTTATAAATGTATTTATTTATTATTTTGCTATTAAAAACATTGCCTCAATGAACATTCTTATACATGTTATATCTGTTTCCTGGGCTGCCATCACAAATTACCTCCAACGGCTTGGCTTGCAAGAACAGAAATTTGTTCTCACATGGTCACGGAAGCCAGAAGTCTGCAGTCAAGGAGTTTCCAGGCTGGCTCCTCTGGAGGCTCCGAGGGACAGGGAGGAAGGACCCTCCCTCAGGGTCCAGTCAAGTGTCCTTGACACTTGCTTGCTCTGGTGGTTCCAATTGTTCCATTGCTTATGGCTGCCTCACTCTCACCTCTGCCTCTCTGTCTTCTGTCTCTTGTAAGGACACTCATTATTGGATTTAGGACCTGTTCAGGTAATTGAGGATGATCTAGTCTTGAGATTCTTAATTGCACTTGCAAAAGCCCTTTTTCCAAAATTGGTCACATTCAGAGAGTCCAGGTGCACATCTTTCATGGAGCCACTATTCAACCCACTACACGTGTCTTAGCACACCTGTGAACATCTCCCTGCGAGGTGTCCCGGGGTAAATGGCAGCCTCATAGGTAATATACACCTCTATAGATGTCTTGGTGAGCACACCTGTGAGCATCTCCCTGCGAGGTGTCCCAGGGTAAATGGCAG